>LTAE01001282.1:0-46147 GCA_001647135.1 Pontederia paniculata | reverse complement strand
AGAGAGAGAGAGAGAGAGAGAGAGAGAGAGAGAGAGAGAGAGAGACGGTTGATCGAACTATCCAAGTAGAGAGAGATAAATAGAGAGAGAGATGCGAATAGCAAGCTTACTCTGTGAGGCGGCACGATAGCAAGGGCGACCAACCATCTGCTCAACTGCATCTGAGCTAGTTTAACAAGCTCAATCCAGTCTGAATTCTCTCCTCAATTTTACAGAATCCAATCTCGACAACACCGGTAACATAACAGTATTAACATATCGAACGGTTGAAATTGAGACAACAAAACTGAGCTAGTAAGTAGGCTAAATCTTAATATGACATATCTTAAATTCAACCAATCCACTTTTATAACAAAGGTTTCCTACTCGGACGCAGCATAGAGGTGGCAATTACGTTTCCGAATCCCTCTTAACATGACACGGGTGTGTTTCTGATTTCATATATAATCTGCATCAACGAAGGTGCCCGCATCGCACTAATTTATTCACAAATAATAGACCATGCATGATATATAAACACAGCAAAAGATGCTTTTTATTGGATAATACAGGAAAAGATACTTCGATAATACCTAACATTACAATCTAAACATGCTATCTGATCAAGTCATTATTAAAAAATAAAGCATGGCTTCACATCGTCTAAATTAATTAAAAACTCAGTAGATGCCTACTTCACTGGATACATAGAATTTATAGGACATAATCGCCAAGAAGAATTGTGCGGGCATCTTATCAGGAGATGATGCTCTTACCACGACGGGAACAAATTACAAGACGCAATATCAAAATAAAGGCGAACTCGTGGGGAACCGGACATGCATCCACTGCCTTTCATAGGACGCCATGTGAGCCCATCCAATTTCGTCGAGCAATTGAATTTTTAGATCATAGAGATTTTTCTTTGGTGGTTCCGATTCATCTTCGACCATGCCACTGAGTACCTACAGGTTTCAACACAGATATGTATCCTTAGCTTCTATAAATGAATTGAAGATAAATAGATCATCATTAGAAGGATTGTATAATCAAGTGTGAAGTCAACCTTCTAATCTATATGATCAAATGTCAAACATACATTAGGAACATCTCTAACATAACTTTTTCAGGTTGAACGTTAACGCAAATTATTTCTCACATGACCCAAAATGAAGTTTGAAATGAAATCTTAACAGATGCAAAACTATGGATCAGTGTTTATGCCAAAGAGCATTTCAAAATCTGTGAGACATTACAAGCTTCCTAAGACGATGTTTGTTCTGAAAGAACTTCCTCAGACTAGATTAATGAAGATAGATACTGATAAAAATACAACAATATTTTGACTAAGAAAACATACCTCTGTTAATATAACACCAGAAGCATTTAGATACAAAGAATTAGGACGGAATAGGTGTTTGGTTAAGAAGAAAAGTGTTCCGTTTGCTTTTATAAAAACAGAAACAATTAAATGGAAAATTACCAGAAAATAATTCTCTAAAAAGTAAACAATTTTAGTGGCAGAGAAATCAAAGATTACCTTCAGGGCAGTTCCAACCCTTCTTCCACGTCTCTCACGCAGCACCAAAAGAAGCCGGTACTTTCCAGATGTAACATCAGCCCATTTCTTTAGTTCCTTGAAGTTCTCCTCAAACTGATCTGAGCTATCACTTAAATCTAAATCTTCACTGCTTCCCGCGGGAACTTTCATCATAGGCTCATTAGCCTGAACAATAAGTACACAATATTACTAAGAATGCTCAATTTTAATTCTAAGTATTATCCTAAAAAGCAGCGAGTTTGATAAGAAAACAAGAAAATGTGCCTCAGAAGGTGAGTACCCATTAAAATCTTAGGAAGTAATCAACATGGCTTCATAAGACAGCAAAAGAAGTTTGTCGGCAAAAATGCCACAAAAGCAAATAAAATTGGAAAGCGGCTGTTAAATGCAAACATGCAATTAAAAAATCTAATCTAGCATCGAATTATCTGCCTCTTTCTCAGAGTCAAAGTAACTACAGAAGTATTTTCCCTGTTATTTTTTATGCTTTATTTATTGAAGACAACCACTTTCTTCTTTTTGGTTTCAACTCTTATGCTTTTGTTGTTACATTACCAAACCCACGAAAGAACTTTTCCATCCCACAAGCGTCACATTATATAATCAATAGAAAACAGAATAGACCAACAGATCGCCTTGTATCAGATTATTGTTTTTGCGAACTACGAGGGCATACATGTTTCATCAAGATTGTTATCACAACCATCAACTAAGCTCATATCAAATTTCTTGGCCCACACACCACAAGAATAATGGTTAAGCAGTCTCCCTTACTCCAAACCACTCCCACAATGCTACCTCTGCAGGCAACCTCTCCAGCTCCCCCTTTCTCTTCTTTTCTTAGATGGACAACTTTCTCTGGTGAAATTAAGGTGTGAGCCTTTTCATTATTTTTTCAACCTAAAACTTGGTTGGAAAGACGTCTAAGTCTTAGAAGCCTCATATTGATGATTATGAAGTCATTGGTGAGTTGCGATTGTAGATGGCTTTCTTCAAAACATTCAAATCTTTTTGTGCATGATCTAATAACTGAGTTACTGAACACAAAGCAGTTTTACTTGAATTCCCTATATCATGATTTTATTTCTTTCTTTATAACCAATCTGACAGCAAGAGGCTAATACATGCCCAAACCCAGTAAACCTTGTATCAGTAGCAAATCATATGGGAACCATGCATCACCATTATTCATACAGAATTCTACTCCATTTTTTATGTTAAATTAAGCTACTAGGCCTATTAGATGTTTAAGATACCTGGACAACCCACTCAACTTCCAACCAACCCAACGCCCAACCCTTCTCCTATCAAAGAGAAAATGGAATAAGAAAGACCAGAGGAGCAAAGATAGATACTTGCAAAGATTGAAAAAATAGTAATTGTTAAAACAAGCGTAGTTCCAACTCCAAATGTGATTAGGAATAAAACCTTTTCAGATTCCATTTCTGCAATTGCTAGACCCTTTTGAAACAGCGCCTCAATCAACTGGTCGCGTGTTTCTTCCACCTTCTTCTTGACTTTCTAGAAGCAGGAAATTTACCAGCAAAATGTAAGAATAAAATTGAAGGACATTACAGACTGCTAATGACTTATAACTTATAAGTGATTATTACATATAAGAAAACCATGACATCGTTCATCAGAAAAGAGGACAATTTTTTTAATGTGAGCGATGCTATATAAAAAATATTCTACATCATGCATCCTTTTTTATTAATAAATGGGTTTTTAGATAGTTTTTTTTAACTTCACCCTTCCTGCACGCACCTCTCCCATACACACATGTAAATTTCTTGTTCTTACCTTAATACAATTAAATGATTATCCTATTTTGTAGCCATCCTTTCCCCTTAAAAAAAGAAAAAGAAAAGAGAAAACCAATCTCAATTAAAACAAAGGAATATCAAATTCATCAACTATTATTGGTTTAGATAATTTCTTCCATATCAAGACATAAAATTGCACATGCCTAAGAGAAGACCAATCTCATTTAGCCTATGAAGTAATATCAAATCATCAAATATCATTGTTTAGATAATTTCTTTCACATCAAAACGAAAAATTGCACATGCCTAATTTCATAGACAACTTGGGTTGACTGACAATACGTAGTTCGAATGACTTCAACCAAGAAATAAGACTTACCTGTGCCTCTTCATCTTCTGGATCCGTCTTTAAACCCAAATATTTAAGTAATTCTTCTTTGTCAATACTGTCAATTACCTCATTGGCAGCATCAATTATCTGAAAGGGCCACGATTCCGTTACAAGAAACACAAAGAAACTAGGAGATAATGTAAAGAAATTCCAAAATAATTATTCAGAATCTTGGATCTTCATGCCATAGGTCAATGATTTAAACACTTGTGTCATCTTTCAGCCCATCTGAGACTGTCACACAATTTATATACAGTAGAAGACCGTATATGTAGCAACTATGTGTAATATGATTCATCAGACAAAAGAAAGTACATACAATGCCCCATCTTATTGTCAAATACACATGTAACTTGCTATATACTACTTAACCACTATGCATATTTTTCTTTTCTTTCTGTGAGCTTAGTGGACAGATAAATAAGGAAAAGGAGGAGTGAGACTTCTATTCAAGTGCATTAAAATAAAATCCAAAAAGGGATAGCTACATGTCCTTTCAATGAGTTCAAATAACTTCTAAAAACACAAAATACTCATAAAAGTAACTACCCAAATTTAGATATATTTTGTGATTAGTAGGCGAAGATTAAAGCTCCATTATTGAAAGGTAAAGAGAAAGCAATAAGTGCTAGTCATGTCAGCAAGATAAAGTAATATCCAATAAGGTTTTCAACATATGAACTTACCTTTTGGTTATGGCTGCTCTCGTCTTTGCCTGTGCTTCCTGAAAGTAAACATTCGAGAATTTTGGCCAGCAATGGTGTATATTTGGGATATTCTTCCTGCCGAAAGAGATAATGGCTGAAATAAGACTTGGCCATGCTAACCCACGCACTATATATATATGCACATAGATATACTAATATTGATGCACTGGAAACACTGCCTAATTGTATCAGATAACAGTTTAGAAATAACTACTTTGACTACCCGCATGGCTTCAGATATAAAAACAAGCAAATCACACACCCAGAAGAAAATCATTCAAGATGAAAATTCCTTTCCGTAAGAAGATTAAGGTGGATGCAAATCACGCACCCAGAAGAAAATCATTCAAGATGAAAATTTTCCGTAAGAAGATTAAGGTGGATGCTGAACATCGCTCATTGCACATTGGATGCTGAACTGTTTGGTGCTTGTAGAAAAATGTTCTTTATACAGAATAAGTCAGTTTCAGAAGAAAGTCAAAATATTAGTATGACAGTTTGATTCTTTGTTTGTAGGATAAAACTCTTTTCTGCTTTGCATATTCTGGATGCAAGCAAGTAGGTAAATGCTTTGCTCTGATGATGCCACTAACAACAGGTTTTCCATACATGATACAGTATTCCTCGTGCATAAGGATGCCTCTGCCTCTGCGGAGATTATAACCTTGAATTTTGTATCCCTACTAAAATTATGATGTCCACGCATAATGAAAATTTTCCTATATTTCTTATTTTGAGAGTGGAAATCTTCTCTTCTTGAAAGGAAGAATATTGTCGATGCATGTGTGTTATAAATGATTACTTTATTATGTCACTGCCAGGGCTCACACGTCCTAAAGTTACTAAATTCCAACATTGGGAACAGAAATTAAACAAGAATTTAAAGATAGCAAAAGAGTCAATCAAGCAAAATTGAATAAAAAAATGAATATTGCAATCATTCCCTGATTCTCATATATAGATAGAAAGTCAAAGAAAATAGAAGAACTCACAACCTTAAGAGAAATAGCAAGATCCTCCCAAGCTGATTTTTCTTCTTCAGTGTCATGTCTCAGGCTTGACAAGAACTTGATCTTAGTGTCCCGTACCTATTATAAAAATAAGCAGTTACAGATCCTAAATTCTTAGAACAAATGAGTTTTACATGAAATTATGGATAATGCATAAAAAAGGTAAATCATTAATTTCAATTTTCGAAGAAAAAAAAACTAGAAATTGAGTCTTTCCTAGAAGAAAATGAATTCCTTAGAACAAATGAGTTTTACATGAAATTATAAATAATGCATAAAAAAGGTAGATCATTAATTTCAATTTTCAAAACTAGAAATCGAGTCTTTCCTAGAAGAAAATGAATTCCGTGTCCACAGTAATTTGGTCTAACCACCACCAAACAACCTTGTAAATCCTCTCAAAAACAACAACAATATGTCACGTTGAAACTCAACCAAGTAAAAAGATGTGAAGAATCACTCAATGCTTGTGCAAAAAGAGAATGAATAAAGGCCAAATGTCCAATAATCTGGTAACGAGTAAAATGAGAAATATGACCATGAAAACTCGTATAATTCACCAACCTCTTCTTCTAAACGTTTAGAGACACTTATTCTGGAACCAGAAAATTTCTCTCTGTGTCCATCAACCTGTAAAATCCTAATCTCAGTGACACCAATAATTGGCAACAACATTTTTAAAAATCCATTATCAATCACTTTGCTTACAACACCAAATGCCTTGATCAAGCAGCACAAGGTTCAAACAAGAAATTACAACAACAAACACAACAAAAGAAGCCACAAATGACAAACCTGTGGTGGTGGTGATACAACATAAGAAATATCATAAGATGGCAGTTGTTGATTCCCATTATCGTTCTTGTTGCCAACTGATAATGTACCATAAGATATTGATCCAAGCAATATGGTTCCAGGTAAACAACTCTGTAAGGCAGAAAAACGGGAAATCATTCCAAGTAAGACAACAGTTAATCAATTTCTAATAATTTTAAAGTAAGATGGTCAACAGAAACTCGCATTAATATCACCTTTGGGAGCTTCTCTATTGATGGTGCGCCAACATAAAATGCTTCAGATTCGCTGCAAAATTGTTCCTAAGCTTAGATAGTAACTTAGTAATGCAAAGCTTAATCATTAATAGTTGTACACTAATTTACCCAGGAAGCAAAACTGAGGACTTAAAGGAGCCATTTCCTATTACAGGACCATCAGGTTGAGAATAAAAGCTTAGTTGAATACAGTCCTGCAAAAACAAACATCCCCTCAGTATCTATTAAGATAAAACAATTAAGACTTTCACATTTCTCAAACAAATAGATTAATTTTTTAGTTATACCCGATAAAGACACTTATACCGTAAAATTTCATAATACATGTGTATGTATGCATGCATGCATTTAGGTCACCTAAATGCATCTAAAAGGAGTTTTTTTAAGGGGAAGGATGATTAACCAGAATGTTGATCATTGAGAGTTGCATTGATTTAGGAAAAAGAACATCATACTAATACATCCATGTAGATGTAAACCACAATAGTTTAGCCAACAGAAATTTATTCCACAGATATTGACCGGACATGGATAGAATATTATCAGCAAAGTATCAAGATCCCCAAAAGACCACCTAGTTCTGTTGCAGCCAAATCGCCCAAAGGACAGCAAAATCAAAACAATGTTCATCACCCCACCCCACCCCTCCTCCCTTTAATTGTTTTATTTTACCAAGTGTGTACAGGTTGTGCCTTTAGCTTTGAGTATTCACTTTGCTGACCCTGGTGCAAATTTCCTCTCAAAAGAGTTAATTTTATCATCACCACCATGCACACTAAATGAATGAACCATGATTACACCCACAAATCTTTGAAATATATTCTCAGTAACTACATTATTGGCTTCATTAAGTGGCTTTCTAACTTATTGATTTAAATTATAACCATATTTTTCAATTTTCTTATAATGTTGATTCATATTTTATTCTTACTTGTTTATTTAATCTAGGGATAATTTTTCTTAACTCCCCTTAACTATCACATATTTCCATATCTAACACTGTACTATAGAAAATGTCAATAGGCTCCTTAAACTTCCATATTTTGGACACTTTAGTCCTTCTATCCAAGTTCATTATACTTAACATTTAAATTGATTATCTTTACTTATGTAATGACTCTTTTATCCTCTACTCAAGTCCCTTATAGTAATAAGTTAATAATATATTATTGTAATAATAAATTAAGAATATGGCTTCTTTTCCTCCCGGTTCACCTCCTTCTTATCCGACCATTCGTGAGAGAACTAGTGGAGGGATCAGTAGCTTCACCAATGAAATCTCTGCCTTTGAGCCACTGTGGCAAAGCATATAACTCATCTTCCTAGCATTCGGGACACAGATCAAGAATTGCGTCGAGCAGGTGGCAGGGTACCTCATAGACTCAAAAAGCAGGACCAGATTCGGAGGACACAACGACAAAGAAATCCATGTTCCACGAGAGAACAAAGCTGGGAATGAGGGAAACGACGATGCTCAATGGCGAGGAAGGGAAGAACGTTGACAGCCTTTGGTGCTAAGACATGAAAAAGGTTAATGAGAGATTCAGTTTGGAACATCTCGTACACCTGGATACTAGCCACTATAGCACTGGAGTTCAACAAATGCATAGATAGTAAGACAACAATAAAACAGAAAAGATGTTTTCTGTGCTCCAGATCTGATGAATGCCTAATATCGATTTGCATTCATTTGAAAGTCACTGTTGCTGCAACTAAAAGGGAAAAAATAGAAAAGTTTCCTACATTGGTTGCAAATCAGGAAGCATTGAAAGAAGGGTCTCCAAGCTGTCCAATCTAATCTAAAGAGCTTATATTTTCTGATTGCTTTTCTCTCTTTCTGGATTGCTTTTAAGTGACTTTGGGTATCCGGACCTGATGGAGGTAGACAAACCCTTTCAGAAATCACTGCACTAATACCAAGAGAGAGCTTTTGAGTTTCAATATACTCCTTCAATCATGAATCACTTGATGATGCCATTTATGTTGGGCAAATCCAGAAAGAAAAGCTTCATAACGAGAATTCATTGCACAAGAGCATCCAAAGAAAGATTGCCGGAACATTATAAGACATTTGAATAGAGGGAGGGCAAAAGTGTCATACAAATTTAAAAAAGTTAACTAAACGTGAAGTATAACGATCTTGGACGTAAGGACTAAAGTATAAAAAAAATACGAAAGTTTAGGTGCTGATTAACTTCTTAAAATATGAGGTTAGATGTGGAATTACGTAATAGTTCACGGGAGGTAAGAGGAACCAACCCTTTTGTCTACTGTATTTTTTTAATACATGGATTAGTAGAAACAAACACTTTTGGACTGAACTGCGAGATGCACAGTTCTCGGCTAAACTTAGAAATTAACTTGCTTTAAATACATTGTTTGCACAAAATTTGGACTGACTGATTGTCTTAGTTGCTTTACAATTGCAATTGGGAACATATGTTTTCTCATCTCCCCTCCTCCCCCGGTTGGTATTATCTTAATGTTGAATGGCGACACAATTGGATTATCTTTACCTCAGAATAGTATTTGCTGAGGTATGAATAGATAAGACATAATGCAAAAAATAAGAATGAAGTAAGGAAAAAGCCACAGCTTCAGTGTTATGGTTTAGTCTCCAGATTCTTCACAGAGAAACAACCAAAATAAGCTCCAATTGATTATAGTAAAGTGCAGATATCAGAACTTAGAAACTTCAGAAATGCAAGAATCATCCAGTGAGCCACTAACATATTTACCTTTGCCTCTAATTTCCTCTCAATGAACAAAACCAGCTGCTTCATTTTCTCCAAAATATGAATGTCATCATGTCTGCAGATAAGACACCAATTCTTAAGTACATAAGAAAAACAAAGAGAGCTTAAGTTGGCCTCAGCCAGCATGCTAGATGCATTCCTCAATCTTGCACAAAACAGTAAGTACACTTCACAAAATGTCTGGATGAGATTCATTGTGCAGTTATTTCCTGGCGACTATCTAATACCTTAGATATCACCACACAGAAGAGAAATTATATATAAGGGGATACCTTAATAAATCTCATGAATGCTAATTACACTTCATATATAAGTAGGTTCCCCCATTCGAAAGAAGTATTTAAGAGTACAAATTGGACCTTTTCCTATCATTACATTCCTGGTCGAGTTTCTATAGCATGTCTGTGTTTAGAGCTAATTTAAATGGTCGAGTAGTTTTCTTCCTTCTTGTGTACATTTCCATCTTTTACTTTAATACAAACGGATAACTATCAAGTTGTGTAGTCATCCTTTTTCCTTCAAAAAAAAATGATCGATTCTTCCTTCTCTTGTGAACCCTAACTAATCCTTTCAGGTGATCAAGTGTTAATATACTAATCATAACAGAGATACTTCACCAAATTTGATTTTGCAGCCTTTCATTGTAAGGACTCAAGACACTTTTAAGACTTGAACCAACCACTTGGCAAATGGTCAAGAGGATGGAAAATATAAACATCTTAAAACTAGCTGAATCATAATAAACTTCTGTAACAGGATCAAGATACTAACTTTAGGCAACAGTTAATTATAAAAAATCCAAAATCCAGGTTCTAAATACCAAAACAGACCTCCGTATCTCATGCCTTTTCCACTAACTATAATATGAGCAGAGTACTTACTGAATGCTTGAACTACACTATCACAAACATGTGATTGATATAATAATAGAAATCTGACTTTCAATAAACAAACCAACGAGGTAGCATTGCTCAATTCAGATTGCAGATCTAGACTAGCACTATCAAATCCTGAGAGGATACAAATCATACCTTATATACAGTTGAAGTGTGTATTCCCCCTTCGGAATCTTCACGTAATCAGGATAGACATCTCCTGATGCATAGACACGCTGTGGAAAAGTAAAAACAGACGTCATCTTCTTGTTCGACGAAAAGACTTAATAAGAATTGTCACAATCTTGAATGCTAAACTCCAAAATGATAAAATGAAATACGATAGCACAACATAGTTTGATTGTCTATTAACAACAAGGATCCAGATCACATAACTAAACTGTGTAATTCTGGGCCATATATAAGATACCACACAGCTAACAGTAATAGCCCATTTCAGGGTCTTTCTTTGTACCCCAGTATCTATACAGTGCTGCCAAGTACCAAAACTAGTACAAGCATCGTTACAGCCTGATACTTATATGGTGGCTGGATCAGCTATTTATCAAGTTATTTTCTCTTTGGCATCTTTCTCCCTTCTTTCTTTTTTTTTCTTTTTGAAAATGTTCTCCCTTTTTTCTGTTGTCATTTTTCTTTTTATTTTCAGAGAGAAGATTTTTAGAGTAATCCATATATATTAAATCAAAAAGAGATGTACAAGTGTATCAAAGACCAAAAAGAAGCATGGGAGAATCATAGATCATGCGCATACATATTGGCAGCCAACAGCCTCCATGCTACAGGCACCTCTATGTGCATCAAACATTGAATCATAGATCAACAATCAATTATATTTAAGTAATAGCAGTCACATCAGACATGGTAACCATGCAACAGTAATGTCCTCGAAGATATTTAAGCCAATGAACAAGCAAAAACTAGCATGTGTTTCTTCAGGCACAATGCTTATTGTTACACTAAGGAACTGTTTGTTTACTTGTAAATGGCACTTACCGGCAAGGCCACCTACCAAAGTGTAATTTAGTTTATGATGACATGCACATAACATATCCGTAGCAAAACAAACAGCGCAATTTCGAAGCAATCGTGGAAATGTAACTAATGATTTATGTTGAAAATGATTAAAATGCTCTCTTTAAGAATATAAGAAAATCACAATTGATTTTTAACGGTAAATGGAAATTATCAACAAACAATAATGATAATTTAGTAATCAAAGAAAGTTCAAGTTATACTGTTTTGATTAAGAATTTCAAGAAAGTTGTTGGTACTTTTAACCCTCTTCTTAACAGTAAATTGTCCTTAGGTATTGATCTTACACTTGCACTTTTGACTTTCCATTTTCATCTTACACTTTTAAATTTACTTTGATTCATTTCCATTATCTAACAATATGTGCACCCAACATCAATAGGTGATAATCAAAGCAAAGCATAATGCAGATGAATGCTCCCGCCAAAGAATTTCCACCAAAACAATGCTTACAAGAACCTTAATTTAAACCACCGAAAAAAAAGAACCTTAATTTAGTTATAAAGTATAAAACATGAAAGACATCTGCTCTGTATTTGAGAAAATTCAAGAAATAATTACCAGAAGCATACAAACAAGGAGAGACCAAAATATGATAAGGTTGAAAGTGATTATGGATACTCAAATAATTCAATGAAATATTCTTAGCTGAAGAAAGGATCTTGTCGTAACAGGAAAAGCACTAATATATTGAAGCATGTATTAGAACACCATGACCTACACATTTCCAGCCTGTACTATTACATAAACAAATGGAAACATATAACTCTAACAACTTGAAAATGAGCCTGAAACACTGTAAGCTAATGCTGCCAACTTTTTTTAAGGACTAATACTGTTAACTTATAAAGGAATCTTGGTGGAACAAAAAGAATAAAAGAGAAAAAATAACCTTATTAGAATCTGAGATGATATAAAGCTGAGATTCAAACTTATTATCATATATCCTATTGTTCAAAAGAGGCAGACTGGGCTTTATTTCACTTGCTGCTTCCAAGTTAAATTTGTAGCTGGAGACACCATGCAAAAGGAGAAAAAACAACATTTTGTTACAATCAATTTTGGACACAAACATAGAGGTGCACAAATGTTAGAAAGAAAATACAAAATCTCACATCAATTTTAATGCAATTATCTGCTTTCCACAAGGTAACTTGTCACGATTTGTATGCAGAGTATTAAGTTTAGACTCAACTGGCCGATATGGAGTTTTTATCTGCATATCATCAGAATACACAGAAGTCAGAGTTAAGATGTACAAATACTTTGATACACTTCTTATTATTAGATTCTAATTGTTTTAAGGAGCCTTGCTCAAAAAAAAATTTGTTTTAAGGAGCCATGAACCGTACCTTGTTAAAAGTAGCAGATGGGACAAGCTTCTCAGAATTCAGAAGAGACTTTGCAACTATCCTTTTAGGTCCTTCACTTCCATCAAGCACCACAGCTGCTTCACTAACGTTTATCCCATGAAACACAACCTAACACCAAAAAAGATAAACCAAACTTAAAAGAAATTAAAGACTCCATCATCCCCTTTGGCTTCTTCCTTTGGGTTCTCACTAATACTTTCTGTAGTAGCATGCATAAAAATCTACCTTCCAAGAGCTCAAAATATATATATATATATTAGATACTGCCCTTGATAGTTGAGCAACTACTTTCTAATGAAAATACTGCCCTTGCTAAAATTTTTTTATGTAATGTCGACTGTTTGGACATAACATAATATCAGCCTCCACCTGGGTATTAGTTATCCCCAACTCAATACTCAAATTGAGTATAATTTATCTTGTAATTATAATACTCCCTTGATCATTTTGAGGTATAAGGTCAACTATTTGGGTTTAAAGGGAATAGAGGCTTATCCCCTTCTTTATACCCTAACCAAAAGGGACCTACATGTCTTCTTGTGTGCAAGAGCAAGATCTAAGCCATAAAATCACTTGTATGGAACTCAACTTTCGTTAATCAATTATGAACAAATGAAACTCCTGGATTGCATGGCTGGAAGATGTTTGACAATACTGCCCTTAATCATTTTGGGTATAAAGTCAATTGTTTGGGTACGAAGTAGGGGATGAAGGCTTAATTGCTACTTTATACCCTTGACCAAAAAGGGTCTAGGTGTTTTCATATGTGCAAGAGCAGGCCTAAGCAATAAAACTATCTGCATGTAACTCAACGTTTGTCAATCAATTACATATAAATGAAACTAAGCCATAAAACTACTTGTATGTAACTCAATTTTTGTCAATTGATTGCCAACAAATGAAACTCCTGGACTGCATGAACTGGAAAATGTTTGACATACTGCCCTTGATCTTTTTGGTATAACGACAACTGTTTGGGTATTAAGTAGGGGATAGAGACTTATCTGCTAGTTTATACCCTAACCAAAAGGCGACCTAGGTGTTTTAATATGTGAAAGAGCAGGGCCCAAGCCATAAAACCACTTGCATGTAACTCAACTTTCGGTAATTGATTGCAAATAAAGGAAACTCCTGTATCGCATGACTTGGAAGATGTTTGACAACTTCTATGAAATGATTATCAAAAGGAAAAGGCAAGACCCAACCTAGTCAACCCCACCCCTTTTTTAGATGGTATGCCAATCTTGGCCCTAAATTATTTGCTTAAGTGTCCTTATTTGCTTTGCTAGGTAGACCTTGAATAGTCATCCTTTTGCCCGTATAAAAAAACTATCATATGTCAATGCCAAAAAATAACTGTGGAAATTAGGGATTTGATTTCAGATTCATAACGGAGATCTGTGTCTCTTATATAGAGGAAAATAAAGGGAGAATACAAAAAAGGAAATAAAAATTAATATAAAAATCTTTCTTAGCCTACAAGTACTCGTTATTATGTTTTGATTCAGAAAAAAGTAACTATTATAAAAGCCCTTCTTCAGCTACAAGTTAACCCAACATTCACCCCGAGTCCAAGCATAGATATTTGTCATGCTCAGCTTGGAAACATATTTGTCGAACTTTATCCTAGGAAATGGCTTAGTCAAGACATGTGAGCACCAGACAATACATATGAGATGGTTATAAGACCTTTCTTGATCATGTCTCTGGTGTAATGAGAGTCAACTTCAACATGTTTCATCATGGAAAACAGGATTATTGGCTATAAATAATGTTTGTTTGATTGTCACACTTTAGATGCACTAGGAGAGGCATCTCCACTAGAACCTCAGTCATGACAAATTTCACCCACATCATTTCTACGGTACCTTGGGCCATGGCGCTGTACTCAGACTCTGCACTATATTTTTCAACCATAGTTTGTTTTTTGCTTCTCCAGGTAGCAAGATTACCCCACATAAAGATACAAAAACCTATGATGGACTTTCTATCATTTGGATATCCAGCATAATCAACATCAACATATATTGTGATATCTAGAGGCTTTCCACCAAGGAAGAGAAGTCAACTTCAACATGTTTAATCATGGAAAACAGGATTATTGGCTATAAATAATGTTTGTTTGATTGTCACACTTTAGATGCACTAGGAGAGGCATCTCCACTAGAACCTCAGTCATGACAAATTTCACCCACATCATTTCTACGGTACCTTGGGCCATGGCGCTGTACTCAGACTCTGCACTATACTTTTCAACCATAGTTTGTTTTTTGCTTCTCCAGGTAGCAAGATTACCCCACATAAAGATACAAAAACCTATGATGGACTTTCTATCATTTGGATATCCAGCATAATCAACATCAACATATATTGTGATATCTAGAGGCTTTCCACCAAGGAAGAGAAGTCAACTTCAACATGTTTAATCATGGAAAACAGGATTATTGGCTAGAAATAATGTTTGTTTGATTGTCACACTTTAGATGCACTAGGAGAGGCATCTCCACTAGAACCTCAGTCATGACAAATTTCACCCACATCATTTCTACGGTACCTTGGGCCATGGCGCTGTACTCAGACTCTGCACTATACTTTTCAACCATAGTTTGTTTTTTGCTTCTCCAGGTAGCAAGATTACCCCACATAAAGATACAAAAACCTATGATGGACTTTCTATCATTTGGATATCCAGCATAATCAACATCAACATATATTGATATCTAGGGGCTTTCCACCAAGGAAGAGACGTCTTTTTTTAGGATCATTATTATTGCATACCAGTGTACCTTTTTCGACTTGTGCATTAATTGGTTGATCTTGCTTACAGCTATCAGTGTTGACATAATATTTGGTTAATATAATTTCTGCATATAGATTTGTAGTGTTTTTCTTTTTTAACGTGTCGGCCACAATGGTGTTGTCGAGAAACTTCCAAGATCTCAACCAAATTCTTAAGTCAATAATGCAAGACTCTATTGATAGAGGTGCATTGGCAAATAAATAACACTGGTGAAGACATAGTGCTAAAATCATATTCTTACAATATAGTTTGAACACAATATTTAACTATTCTTATACCTCAAAGTCAACTTGGGTTGTTTCATGGCTTCCGATTCCACTGGACCAGAACTGAGCAACAGCTAATTCCATCACTAATCCACCTTTAACAGGAAAACTAAATGTTTTAACTGAAGGTGTTGAAAATGTCACGACAGCCTCCCACTTGTTAGGACGCTCCAACGGGCAGATCTACAGTAAACAATAATAAATTAACAGGTTTTGGATGATTAACACTCTAGTTAATCATCCTTTCCCCCCTCAAAAAAAAATAATATATTAATAAGACAGCTTGTCAGCATTGTTGCATCATGGAGTACTCTGTACCTGAACGGTATCAACAAAGAACCTCCGAGCAGTATCAATTCCATAAATTCGCATAGTTGCCTCCACCCATGTAGCCCCAAGAGGTACATCAATAAACCTCCTCTCAATATGACCTATTTTTTAGATTATAAGAAAATAAATTATAAAATAAATCATGTCGATCTTTCATAGGACAACTTCAGAAGAAAATATCAAAAGTTTGAGCAGAAGATGCTTAAATTTGACCATTCCACATAAATACTTTTTCATATTTGTAGAAAATTTGGCATTTGGCATAAGCACATGAATCATTCTCACAGCACATAGATCAGGTCACCAACAACAACAACAAAGCCTTATCCCACTAGGTGGGGTCGGCTAACATAGATCAGGTCACCACGGAAATAAAATCTCCTAATGGCAGCAACAGCAGATATGAGGCTACAGCAAACACTGGAGATGGGAATGTGCTTTTAAGTCTGAAGTGAAGCACTTGAGTTTAAAGAAAATTGCATTGTACAGTGCTATTTGGACTTCAATAGATATATCCTTTTACAAACCTTTTAAAAAAAAATCCTTTTACAAACAAGAAAAATGAGATTCTAGGGGAACACAATGGTAGTTAGCATATTTCTCAATATTATGCAATGAAATATAAATCTGAACTTAGAATCACTGATGCATAGGAAAGTCAAGATAATACCTGGTTGGAAAGAGATATTTGAAAATGCCACTATTGGGGGCTGGCCTGCCGAAGCAAATGGCTTTACAATTGTAATGGGCACTCGGAAAAGAGGGCCACGAGATGGTGATTTACAATCTATACCATAGACTTCGTAGTAATGTAAACCATCCCCAAGGCTAGTGGGATCGACAACTATGCTGCGAAATAAAAGGAGAGAAAAGTGCATAAGGTACAACCTCAGTTGAACAACTATATAATGAAACCTACCCATTAAATAAGTTGGTTTATAGCAAACGAGACCTCAGTTTAATTCCAAGTAATGACTGAGTATTCCTGTTACATTTCAATCTTTTACTGGGATTTTAAGAATATATTTCATACACAAGACAAGTAGACATAAAAAATCCTCAGCTATCATTCTAACAAAAAAGGCACATGTGCACTTCTTACATCGTAGATGAATATCAGGACCATATGCTTTTTTGAAAGAATATCAGGACTATAAGTTGGATCCGTTTTGCCTCGGAGTGTAACAAAATTTTTGTGGAGCAAGGATAAAAATGTTGTAACGGACTTAAAAAATGGATAAAAGGAGTGTGTTGCTCATAAAGTGAGCAGCAAGGGCCGAAAGAAAGAAGGAACATCTGACTTTCCCTACCGCATGGTATGAGGGTTCCCACTTGAACTGGACAAGCAGCTTTCTCCTCGGAAGCTATATGACATGTGCACATCAAGATGTGTGCATAGTGCATATCAATGGTCCACCTTTGTTCTTTAACTTGCTGCCAGATGGGCACCACATGCAGACCCTGCATGTGCATTATGTGGTGGAACAGTGGAGGACATTGATCACCTTTTTTTTTTGCCTGCCCCATAGCATCAGAGACATGGTGGCGTATGGGGTTTCTGGGTGTCGACACCTCGGGAGCAGGGACATTTTGGGACTCGCTGCAATCATGTGGTACACATGACAGATCAGGATGGCGAAGGCACTGGGCCACAGGCTTAACTATCATGTGGTTGATTTGGCTACAATGTAATCGCACGATTTTTGGAGGGGAGAGATGCTATCTTATTAGTGAGGGGGGTTTTGGATAGTTTTTCACACTTTTGATCCTTTCGTGTGTGGCTCTCCACACTAACTTGTACATTCTTTTTTGTTAATACAAATGGAGGGCTACTATAAGTTGCAGTCGTCCTTTCTTCTTCTAAAAAAAAAAACTTGCTGCATATTTAATGGCCAACATACTCATTGGCAACTCTAATAATATAGTTCAAAAAGTGGTAATCAAACATTATTGTAACTCTGATGAATGCATGCTGATAAAGAGCAAGGCGATGAAAATACTTTCAGAGAATCTATTATCAACCTGAGAATATATTTTTGAGAGGAAATGGATGACTACAGAGGTTGGGTTAGTCACGCAGCTTGCATTTAGCATGACAATATGAATAACATAATGGTCATATCAAAAGAAATTACAATCAAAATAAAAATACTAACTTGAAGGTACGCCCATTGTGTGTCAGCATCAAATATTCAGGAACACGGACAACTGATTCCTCACTTGTCTGCAACTTTATGCATTCCTCAAAAGGAACCAGCTGTTCCAAGTTACTAGCGTCATCATGGAACTTTGGTTCAACTTCAATTGTCCACTAAAAAGAACAAGCAAACAAATAAAACATGAGACAGATGAATTTGATATCCAACATTCTTCTTGTGCATATTCATGACAAGTTGGTAAAGTGTTCCATTACTTAGATACAAATTCTACCTAGTACCAAATAAATGGTCCCATGTCTAGTGTTCGTTATAATTCAGTGAAATTTGGTTATCCTTCAAAAATTTATAAAAAATGATTGTTACTGACAACTTTTTGTCATCCATCTTACTAAATCCCACCATCAAGAAATGTATATCAGACTGTAATGCACACCATACAGGGTAATTCTCTCAAACTACTAAGAGACCATATAGTGTTTCTTGCTTATTACAATTAGAAGCAGACTGATACACTCGCACAGACAGGGGTCTTCATCCATGATAAACTGGCAGTTTAACCTTGGATAATAGTGCAATTTTTTTTTGAAGGAAAAAGGATGACTATATTTAGGGAGAATAATCAAATAAAACAATAATTTCTTACAAACTATATTTCTAACTTATTTACATTAACCTTAGTAATTATCTCAAACTACCAAGAGACCGTATACTGTTTCTTGCTTATTACAATTAGAAGCAGAATGATACATTGCACACAGACAGGGGTCTTCATCCATTATAAACTAGCAGTTTAACCTTGGATAGAAGTGCAAATAAACCATCTTTTAGGGAGAATAATCAAATAAAACAATAATTTCTTACAAACTATATTTCTAACTTATTGACATTATCTCACCTCAGTAGCTTGTTGACAAGAAGTGGATCCCCTTAGATAGATTCCACGCAATGTAGGAGCTGTAAGCATGCAAGAAATTCAAGTTACAACGAAAACCTACAGTTCAACCAATATGTACTCCATGTATCACTAACTTGTCCAAACTTTCTTAAAACAAAATAAGAATAAGACAGGAAAAGGAAATCACTATTTAGTTTCCTACTCCTTAGGATGGAATTGTTCTTTTCCTTGATGCTTAAGCATCCTACAAATGAGTTCAAAGTTAGTGATATTCTTTATTTGACGACAGAACTACATAGCCTTGGTAGTCATCCTGCTTGTATTCAAACAGCACAGTTAGCCAAATGCTATCAAGCATGGAATGACAGGTAAGAAATGGAGCATAATCAGAACCGAATTGCTCAAATCAGTGTTCAGAGCGACATAATGGACTAAATGATTAACATAAATAGAAATAGAGAGGGATGACATGATCTTTATATGAATCAAGTAGTCACTGTCCAATTATGATTCAAAAACATAATCAGAGTTTAACATATATACACCACAAAAAGGAGAAAAAAAATTGTATAGGATTCATGTTTGTGTTTATCTGGCATATTTAGTTTAAAATGTTTAATGTGAATTATACCAATCACAATTTGAATCAAATATGTTGACCTAGTTTGGACAGAAAAGAAATAAGCTGAATTGCACCTGACATGATTAAACTAAACGGTTAAAACAAATCCAGCTTGAGCAGCAAGCAAACCACAAAAACTGTGCAAAGAATCATTTGTTTTTTTTAGGACAAGGTATCATTTGTTTATGCAAAGAATCATTTGTCTTTTCAGGACAAAGTATCATTTGTTTATCCAAAAGTTCAGCAGCAGGCCTGCTGTATTTAAAGCAGTTCGGCCTTTCTTCCATTTATTCTTTTAGGATAGCACTGCAATTTATTAGAAAACCCACCCTCTACCTGTTAGCCCCATCTTTTTCACCAACTCACCCATTATTCCACCATTCTATGTTGCTTTGTCTCTCCCATCTTTAGAGAAAAGAAAAAGAACATTTAAATGCTCCCATATGTCTACCCCCCCTTCTCAAACGCTCTTTCTGGCTCTTCAACAACACCAACAACAAAGCATTATCCCACTAGATGGGATCGGCTACATGGATTGATTAAACGATGACATTGCGCTCTATCAGTAACCAAATATTTGAATATATTATTCGCCAATAGATCTCGTTCTATTAGCTTGCCAAGTGTTCACCTTAGCCTCCCTCTCTCTCTTTTAATCGGACTCCAGATTGTTTGATCTACCCTCCTTACTGTTGAATTTGATGGTCTTCTCTAAACATGACCAAACCACCTCAAGCGATTCTCTATCATCTTCTCACTAATAGAGACCACTCCGACTTGTTCACGTATATGGTCATTCCTAAACTTATCCTTTCTAGTATGACCACACATCGATCTCAACACCCTCATTTCAGCTACCATCATTTTATGTTCATGTTGTCCCTTCATAGCCAACATTCACTTCCATATAGCACTGCTGGTTTTATAGCAGTGCGGTAGAATTTCTCTTTAACCTTATGGGGTACTTTATTAACACAAAGGACTCCAGTAGCTTTCCTCCACTTACACCAATCAGCTTGAATTCTATGATTAACATCATCATCAATTGCACCATCTTGTCTTATAATTGACCCCAACTATTTAAACTCTGTGACTTGAGAAATTGTATCATCTCCTAACCTAACTTCCAAATCGCCTCTAAGTTGTCTATTTGTGAAATTGCAATGCATATACTTTGTTTTATTCCTATTTAAACGGAAACTCTTTGACTCCCACGTGTTTCTCCATATTTTTAATTTTGCATTAATATCTTCCCTTGAATACGCTAAAAGTACTATATCATCAGCAAAGAGCATGCACTTAGGTACCTTCTCTGTGATACTCTCAGTTATAGCATCGACAACTAAGTTAAATAAATATGGGCTTAAAGATGATCCTTGGTGTAAGTCAATTGTTATAGGAAATGCTTTTGTCTCACCTCCTAGTGTGTTAACCTTAGTCAATGTCCCATCGTACATATCTTGTATAATCTTAATAAGGCAACATCCACTCTTTTCTTTTGCAAGGCTTTCCAAAGTACATCTCTTGGTACACGATCATACGCCTTCTCTAAATCAACGAAAATCATATGTAAGTCTTTTTTTCTACTTCGATACCTCTCCATTATCCCCCTTAGTAAATAAATCGCCTCTGTAGATCCTGTAATGAATCCAAACTGTCTCTCAGAAATACTAGCTTCCACTCTCAACCTATGTTCAATCACTTTTTCCCGTAGTTTCATTGTATGACTCATAAGCTTAATCCCTCTATAATTTGCACAATTATGAATATCCCCTTTATTTTTTTTAAATAAGAACTAACGTACTTGTTCTCCAATCATCAGGCATCTTTTTTTACCGTAAAATCTCATTAAACAGTTTATATAACCACAACACACCTTTTACTCCTAAACATTTTCAAACATCAATCGGCATTGTCATCCGGGTCCAACAATTTTACCATTCTCCATTTTCTTAAGAGCTTCTCTAACCTCCGCAACTCTAATTCTATGATAAAATGACTTATTAAGCTCACAACGGGAACCTTCACATCCATCATTGAATAACATAAAAATACTCTTCCCATCTATACTTAATATTCTCCTCAGTGACAAACATTATCAACTTCATTTTTATGCATCTTACTTGATCAAAATCTCTCGACTCCTCTTTATTCATTGCAATCTTGTAAATCCTTTGTTCCCCGGCCTTTATTCCTAACTCCTTATAAAATCCCTCACATGCTTTAGCACGAGCCTCACTAACTGCCTTCGTAGCCTCCCTTTTAGGCAAGCGATTATTTTTTTTTTAGAGGGGGCAAGCGATTATTTTCCCAATTGTCAGAGCTATTGTCTGTATAGCTTTGAAACAATTCTTCTTATTACACACCTTTTCTGTACATCCTCATCCCACCACCAAGTCTTTTTATCTCGTGGTCAAAAACTTTTTGATTCTCCTCGAATTGCTTTAGCGACCATTTCAACATTTTGTGCCACATTCGTCCACATGATGCTAGCATTTCCTTGTAACTCCCACACCCCTTCCTCCAATAACTTACTCTTAAAAGTCTCTCGCTTCTCCCCCTTTAACTGTCATCACTTGATCTTTTGATTGAAAGTTGTTCAACGTTTTAGTTTTATACATTTAATTCGCACATCAAGAACTAACAATTTTCACCCTATGCCCGGGAATCACTTTGCAATTAGTACACACTCTTTTATCAAGATTGCTTGTCAAAAAGAAGTCAATCTGATCACACGTAAGAGCATGAAAAAAGAAACACTGGCGATGGACTCAGGGCACCCGCGGCGAACTCGTCGGGCGCCCTAACGTCGCCGGGAGTTCCCCCCCCAGCGGCGCCACAACCTCTCCTTCCCCTCTCCCACTCCACCGCTCCTTCCCTCCCTCCTTTCTCTCTCGACATCCCTCGTCTTTTGGAATCCGTGAGTGAATGGCGCTAGCCCTGCAAAGGTCGCTCACCGTGTCGTCCGTCGTCGAGCATTGTGCCACCGGAGGTGACAAGGACGCCTCCACTCCCTCTCCCACCCTCGCTAGACGTCGGTCTACAGCGGGGAGCCATCGCGGACCTTCCTCTAGATCATTGATCCCTTCTCCACTCACCCGGCCGCTTCTGCACACCGCTTCTTTCTCCTTCCCCTTCCTTCCCCATCCGTGCTCCCTCGCCACCTGTAGCTCATGTCCTAGAGTTGCACAATGAAGAAGAAACTCCACGCACTCGAAGATGGTTGGTGCGGTTATAGCTCAAGGAGCCGACGACGACGACAAAAGATCCTCTACTTCAAATGTCGCGGGCATGGGCATATGGCGAAGAACTGTTCTGATCCGGAGAAATGCATCATCTATGGACAGAATGAGCACCGGCAGTTCACCTGCCCGATACCGCCGCTGGAACGTCTGTCGAAGAAGGCAAGGAAGAAACCCCCAACGGAGAAAAAAGAATCAGTGGCTGCACCTTGACAACAACAAACGACGCTACAGCCAATCGTCCTCGCCCCCTGGTCCCCAACGATTCAACAGAACGCTAAATACCTCCGCACATGCTTTGTAGGAGAGGCCTCATGTGACATACCGAACATAGAGATGGTACGAGGGGGTACGCTCGGAGATAGGGCCTCACTCGCAATTATGTTTGTCCACGCTATCACGACGCTCCTTCATAATCCACCTAAGTCTAGGACAACTGCTGCCTTCCGTCGTCCAATTGAGGCCGAAGGGCACTATCAATTGGTGGCCTTGGATGGAGACGGACGGAGCAACCTCATTGCAACCAGCATCAATCCAAACGGTCCTCTTCGAAGGCATTCCTCTGCATTTGCGATGTAACGAGGTCCTTGCAGCCATCGCCGGCCTTTTTGGCCGCGCTATCTCAATTGAGATTCCAGTCTTGTGGTCACCGGAGATATCCACAGTCAAGGCAATGGTGGAATCCTCCGCAGGATCTCGGCTTCCTCCAACAGTTGTGCTTTGCGCCGGCAACCACCGCTTCACCATCCAAATACGCTCGTCGTCTCCAGTGAAGAAGACATGGGCCGGCGGCGGCAGCAACTCACACGCCACTGCAGGGGCGAGCACCAGTCGATCATGTGACGACCCTATGGTGGACGACAAAGCTGCCACGGAAGCCTCACCCGTACAACCTCGGATGGCAGCTGTCCAATTACCTTCTGCTCATGGTATGACTGTTCCAGCTCAAGGGCGTACCCATCTACTTACAGCTGTCAGCCCCTCAGCACCTCAAGAAAACCTTAGCTGCCGACCACACCACCGAACACATGTGCACCCTACCATCAACATACCAACAGCACCAACACCTTTTGAGCCTCAGTCTACATCGGGTCTCACCACACCCACCAGACCAGCCCACACCCCATCAGACCCACCTTACCACCCAGCTGCTGCACCCAACAGGCCTGAACCCAATTTCAATGAGCCTAATACACCCGAGTTGAGTCCTGAGCCAAGCCACCTTGAGTTAGACACAAACCTGGATGCCAACTCTGGTGCTCATGAGTCTAACCCCATCCAACTTGACCACATCCCTCCTCAACCCAACCCCCATCCCACGGTACTTGAGCCCAACTTTACCGAACCCCATCCTTGCCTTGCAACAACATCAGCCACTCCCCTCCTTTCCCCACAGGCGGATCAGTCAATTACCTTCACACAGGAAGGTTGCACTCCAGAAGCAATCAGCAGAGGCGTATCCCTTCATTACAGTCGGCGACGCCATAGTCTGCAGGAACAGGAGCCTTCACTCGCTGCTCCGCCCCCATGTGCTGTCGGCAGCCCATCTTGAGTTAGACACAAACCTGGATGCCAACTCTGGTGCTCATGAGTCTAACCCCATCCAACTTGACCACATCCCTCCTCAACCCAACCCCCATCCC
Source organism: Pontederia paniculata (assembly GCA_001647135.1). Taxonomy (NCBI): domain Eukaryota; kingdom Viridiplantae; phylum Streptophyta; class Magnoliopsida; order Commelinales; family Pontederiaceae; genus Pontederia; species Pontederia paniculata. The sequence goes on along the minus strand of LTAE01001282.1, from coordinate 21,667 downwards.
ACGGTACTTGAGCCCAACTTTACCGAACCCCATCCTTGCCTTGCAACAACATCAGCCACTCCCCTCCTTTCCCCATAGGCGGATCAGTCAATTACCTTCACACAGGAAGGTTGCACTCCAGAAGCAATCAGCAGAGGCGTATCCCTTCATTACAGTCGGCGACGCCATAGTCTGCAGGAACAGGAGCCTTCACTCGCTGCTCCGCCCCCATGTGCTGTCGACAGCCCATCCCCACCAGAAGCCACACCGGGCCCATCATTGCTGTTGGGTCGCAACGATGAAGAGGTGCTGATTGTAGCAGAGGCTACTTCTTTTCGAATGTGTCCGCTAAAGGAGATAGGGAGTCGAAAATCTGGTCATGGAGGAGTTCGCACATGTTCCACGACCTTGGGGAACACCGGTGTCTCCCAATGATGGCACTCTCATGGAACGTGCGCGGCCTCGGCAAGGCCGAGAGACGTAGATCCCTTGGTCGCTACCTACAGTCATGGGGACCTGACGTTGTATTACTTCAGGAGATGAATCTCACCGAGTGCAATGACCGAACATGGAGCCAAATCGGCGGTCAAGACTTACCGACTGGATCACCCTTGGGTCGGTTGGCCGGTCTGGTGGCTGCATAGTCGGTTGGAGGTCCGACATTTTTGAGGTTATAGACTCTTGGATAGAGCATTTCTTCGTATTAGTGCTTGCACGAAAGAAAGCAGACGGTCATCAGTACCTCATCTCATGCGTCTATGGCCCGCTCTCAGCATCCTTGAGAAGCATACTATGGGAGGAGCTCCACAGGGCCCGTTATCATTGTCCAGATGTCCAGTGGCTGATCGGCGGTGATTTCAATGTTACTCTTAACATTGAGTAACATTGAAGACCGCCCGATCAGGAGGCGAGGGAGAGACAGCGGAGCTGAGGAGTTTCAGGATTTCATTGCATCGCAGACACTGGTGGACCTCCCACCAACGACATGCTTATTCACTTGGAGAAGCTCGGCGTCACCGTCAGCCCGATCGAGATTATTGGCTCACTAGAGCTCATGGAGGCCCACCAGTTGGCAGATGTCCAAGCCATGGAGAGACCTTTTTCGGACCACACACCACCACTCATGTGGCGGTCCAACGAGAGTCCTCCATCGGGTGCATACTTTCGGTTCGAGCGCTCCTGGCTCCTAGAGGAGGGCTTCAGACGCCTTGTGGAGGAGCAGTGCGCTCCCATCCCAGCTACGGGGTCAGCTGTCAGGACTCTAGCTACCCGGCTAGCTGGACTCCGCACTTTTCTTTGGAGACACAGGAGACGGATACGAGGGGAGAGGGAGAGGCGCTCTCACGGCCATCTCCATACTGGATCAGATTGAAGATTCCCGTGATCTCACCACTGAGGAGGCAGCTGTGAGGAGGGACCACCAGGCAATGGTCCAGGTGGAGGATAGGAAGATAGAGATCCAGTGGAGGCAACGCTCTCGCCAGACATGGCTTCGTGAGGGCGATGCCAACACTAAATTCTTCCACATCTACGCGAGTTGCAGGTGCTGGTCCAATTGCATTGATCAGATCGAGGTACGAGGCTAGACGATCATAGGCCACTCTGAGATCGGGGCTGCCATAGCAGCACTATGGGGCGACCTCGAGAAGATTACATCCACCTAGGTGGTGGTGGTCGGATCAGGGTCTCCCTCTTTTATCTAATGAACAAACCTCCTTTTTTTTTCATAGGCCATATCGGAGGAGGTCACACGAGCACTACAGAGCCTAAATGGAGAGGGTTCCCCAAGGCCCGGTGTTCTTCTACTAGGAGTTTTGGTCTATCTTGAGGGAGGACGTGATGGTTGTCATCCGAGAGTTTGCAGAGGGGAACCAAGGCTTCGAGCGCCTCAACCGGTTTCTACTATTCATGTTACCCAAGCGGAGCTCAGTTGAACGGATTGAGGACTATCGATCGATCGCCCTATTCAACGCCATCTACCTCATTGTGGCTAAGGTACTGGCGAATCGACTGAGGGTGGTATTGGATGATTTAGTTCACCCTGTATAGTCAGCGTTCATCAAAGGTCGATCCATTTCTGACAGCTACACCATGGCATCTGAGATTATTGCATCATGGCGCCGCACTGGGCAACGAGGTTTTCTGTGGAAGGTGGATTTTCAGAAGCCTATGATTCAGTCCTTTTTTGTGGCAATCATTGCAGGCCCGTGGTTTCCCCCGAATTTGGATCACACCAGGATGAAACGTTGTGTTTCCACAACTTCATTCTCAGTGTTGGTCAATGGCCGGCCAACTGGTGGTTGGATTCAGCTACAAAGGGGGGTACGACAGGGATGCCCCCTAGCCCCTATGCTCTTCGTGATCGCAGTGGATGCCCTAGCCCGATGCGCCTTCTCGGCATGCGAGACCATGATCATTCGAGGATTCTCTTCGCAGGATAGTGGTAGCCTCGTGCCCCTCCCCTAGTATGCAGACGACACCTTATTCTTCATTGAGCGGACACATGCGGAGGCACGACGTACGGCTATCTTGGGGGAGTTGTTTGGTGCTGCCTCTAGATACACCACAACAAGTCAGCATTCATTCCTTTTGGCATGATGACAGATGAGGCCATGCAGTGTGCTGAGGAGCTGCGGACACCCAATGATTCTCTCCCGATCCCATATTTGGACCTCCCTCTATCTGACCGCCACATTGGATCTTGCAGTTGGACACCAGTTATCGAGCGCATGGAGCAGAGGTTACATGGTTGGAGCTCGAGACTGCTGAGCCGAGGTGGCCTATTAGTTCTTTTGAGATCAGTACTCTCGTCACTTCCCATTTATTACATGTCAGTTCTTTAGATGCCAGCACGGGTGGAAAGTCACATTGACACCTTGAGGAGTAGGTTTTTTTGGCACAGTTGTAGTGGCGAGCAGTCGGCAGTGCATCTGGTTGCATGGAGTGAGCTTTGTCATCCGATCCCAGAGGGTGGGTTAGAGATTCGAGACCTTCGCTTGACCAATTGTGCACTACTTGCACGATGGGCAGGGCGGATTATGGGCGTTGTTGGTGATCTTTGGAGCAGGGTCTTTTTTGCATGCTATGGTAGGGACCTATCATGGGAACCCCGTCAGCATATACCCAGGGGCTCTTCTTCCTTCTGGCGAGGTGTCTCCAAGATTCTCCCGATGGTGAGGTGCTTCTTTTAGGCCTCCCTTGGCTCTAGAACAGAATTTGGTTTTTGGGACCATGAGTGGCTACCTAGAGGAACGCTAGCCACGACGTTCCCCAGGCTGGCAGCACACTATCAGCAGACATGTCAGCATCAGTTGCGGACTGTTGGTCACCCACAGACAGCTCCGAGGCCAGAGCATGGACCCTGCTATTCAAATCAGGGTTGTCAGATAGACAACTCGAGGAGCTCCTTGCACATTTTGACCAGATTTCGAGGCTCCGCCCAGACGACTCCAGAGCAGATAGTTGGATATGGCTCTCAAACAGGTATTCTGCACGCGGGATGTACAAGCAGTTGCTTCCCACTAGCTCACTCCCAGAGGTCAATAGAGCGGACTGCGCTCACATATGGCGGAGTCGTACACCTCTCAAAGACAGGATCTTTGCATGGCTATTGAGATAGGGTCGGATCATCACCAGGACTTATAGAGTCAGGTGGGCACCTCACACTGTTACCACTTGTGCGCTATGTCAGACGGTTGATGAGGATATCACCCACCTCTTTTTTAAGTGCCCTATAGCTATTGGGATGTGGCACCAGATTGGGTGCGCCGGGGTCGATGCATCAAATGTTGGCCGGTTTTTGGAGTTCCCTCAGAGCCCTCAGCGCACACGATAGCCAGGGTTGGAGATGATCGGTGGTGATGGCTTTTGCCACGTTGTGGGGGGGTATGGCTACAGCAGAACCGTACCATTTTCAACGGGGAGAGGTGTTACATCGAGAATATTGTACATCATGTCTTTTTTTATTAGTGAGTGGGGCTTCGGATAGGTTTTTGTATGGGTGTCCGCACGCCCGACCCCGTTTTTTGTTGTCCTTTCTAACCTCATGTAAATTATATAGTTCTCAATTTTAATATATATATGGATGCTACAAAAAGGTAGCCATTCTTCTCTTCTTCAAAAAAAAAAAGTCAATTTGAGACCTATGAGTTCCACTTTTGTATGTGATTAGATGTTCCTCTCTTCCTAAAACAAGTGTTGACAATCTTAAGGTTGTATGCTAAAGAAAAATCAATAATAGTTTGCCCTTCCTCATTCAACTCCCCAAAACCAAAACCACCATGGACCCTTGCATGTGGTCCCGCCTCTTTACCCATATGTCCATTAGGTCTCCCCCAATAAAAACTTTCTCGGTTGGTGGTATACTTTCAATCAACCTCTCCATATCTACCCAAAATTTCTCCTTAAGGTGCATATGATTCATCCTCAATCCTTTTAACTTTCACAACATTCTTCATCTACAATAATACCAACACAATTTCTTCCCTTTACCTTACCTGTATACCAAAGTTTGAAACCGTTGACATTGATTTATTTATTTCCCTCTCTTGTCCATCTAGTTTCTTATAAGCACAATATATTAATCTTACGCTTACTCATTACTTGTGCCACCTCGAAACGCTTCCCATTCAGCAGCCCAATGTTCCAAGAACCTAATCTGATCTTACTCTAATGAACTAGCTTCTTTAGTCGCCTCCGTCCATGTTCATGAGATTCGACAGGGTTTTATGTTGGCTGTCGAGGCCTAACACAACCCTCCTTTATCCGATATTTCTATGCTCCCCATATTGTATTTTTTCCCTTCTAAAACCCTCTCCTCTCTCCTCCTCCAAGCCAGCTTCTCCTTGACTACTTTTCTTCTCAATCTTCCTCACCTTTCAAATCCTCTCCTCCAAGCCAGCTTCTACCACAAATTTAAGAATACTGAGAAAAGGTGGGCAAGCTAACTGTCGCTAGTATTGAGAAAGCAAGAAAGTTGAAAGTATTGTTTTTGAGAGAGAAGATGTAATTCCTTAACCACTTTATTGTGTAGAATTGACTGAATCAGCAAGCCACCGAATTCTGGTACATATCCCCAAGGAATCAGCCAATACAAATGATTCCTATCTTCAATTTTTTTTAGCTGAATCGGTAGACCAGATTTAGCCGATTCCTAGTGGATCTCATTTCGCAAGTTCTACATTCTTCATCAAATAACCCCAGAAGAAATCATTCGAATTGGCAAACCATGGTGGAACAAGTTTAACAGTTACATATAAGAAAATATAAAAGTGATACATGTATAAATAAATGAAAAGCACTCAGGCAACAATAATCTTACTTGTTTTCCCGGCTTGATTAACAGTTATCTTATAGAAAAGAGATGGTTCACTCTTAAACTGCTGAACATACTCATATGCCCTGCCATGCAGCCAAAATTTGTTCTTCTAAGAATTCAAACCTAATACATTCTTTTTTTTTCTGGAAGAGCTACCAGATCTACTATCCAACTTGATTGAAATCATAAAAACAAAACTGACCTATCAACCTGCAAGAGGCCCTGGCCTGTTGTTAGCTTATCTTCAGGGGTATTCCCAATAGAAATTGCTGTGTTCTCCAGTGCTCTCCTTACAGAGTAAGGGCTAACAGGAATACCCTCCGCCTGAAGTATTGACAAAAAGAAATAAACAAAATGGAGATGTACCTAGACCAAGTGTACAAGGACATGATAGATGTCACTGATTAAACAATTGAAGATGCTTGTTGTAAACCTTCATTGCACTAAGAAGAAGTGCAACACCCCCACATGCAGATGGTGATGCCATTGAAGTGCCATTCATAAGCATGCGGCGTTGCAAAGTCCATGTGGGTACAGGAGCTACAGCTCCACCAGGGGCACTTATACAGACACCAAGATCTCCATCAGCTGTTGGACCTCTACTAGACCTATGACACCATCAGCTGTTAGTGCTAGTTAACAAAGTTTCCTGAGACCATGGATAATAAGAGCACGCAGAAATAAGGAAGCTCAAGAAGCAATGTGGTTTCTTCTGCAATATAAGAAGCAATCTTTTAAAATGAAATGTTTTAGTATGGCTTTTACAAACTCCAAAAGCCACAGTGCACACCAAAAATGAGCTGGAGTTCATAAGAATGCTCCCAGGAATATTCTGCACATTATTTCTTTTTTTAGTGAGAGTATTCTGCAAATTATTATTAACTGATTAAACACTGAAAAGTTTAAGATCTTTTTGTTAGAAGGAAAACCTGTAAGCCCAGTACATGAAAAGAAAATTGGAAACAATAAGGGCACGAAAAATCACACGGTGAAAAATAAAACTCAGACCTCTTGGACTCGACAAGGTTGTGTGCTAAGGCACCATAACTACATTCTCAAAATCCTTTAGAATTTAATAAATCCAGAGATATACATCACCTTTCGGAAGTATTAATTAAAAGAAAAAATTAATAAGGGTTAGCAAATGAGCTTACGTCATCAAAAAATAATGTTCATAATATCTTACGGAATTCATTTTAACACAAACAACATCTTGTTTTCGTGAGAGATAATGTGCAAACATATCAAAAAAATTTTGTTACGCAAACTGACAAATAAACTCAGAAACTCCATTAAAGGTTGCATGAAAGGAAATTTAAATCATAATAACACCTTTTCCCAACCTAACAAGTCAAGGTTAGTCCAGGATTGTCAATACCATGTATACTCCATTCCCTCAGCTGGAGGTTCAACAACACAATGAGCTCCAGCAGCCATGGCAGGGGAGACATATGCACCAATACCTAATATGCTTGAAGTAGTGCCACCTGGAGCTCCCACAGTAGTTAAAGCAGGTCCATTATTTCCAGCACTGCTGATAAAAATTACGCGGTGCTTATCTACAACCTAAAACGATAATGCAGCTCATAAGCTAATATATAAATTAATACGAAACAGGCATGAACACTTGTTTAGGTACACGAGGTGAGAAACTACCTCATTCACAAGATCAACAAATCGTCCGTAATCAGGAAGCAGTGTAGGCTCTCCGTAACTCATGTTAATAAGATCACACTTATGCTGTAAATTATATAACGTGTCACATCAGGCGAACTGTATCAGAAATTTAAAGCATAGAAAAGAAGAGGCAACTATGTTGTTATCATTTCGTGTACACAATTTGATGTAGCACAAGATATTATTAGTTTAAAATATTTTATTAGTTAGGATTGTTATTATCTTATTTTCTTTTTTGTTATCTTGGAGGATTTATTAGTTTTCTAGATCTTTTTGTTAGGATCAAAGTCTATCTGTAAAGCTCTATTTAAGAGCTCTTTTCATATGAATAAAATCGGACTATGAATATTTTCTCCAATTGAACTTCGTGTTCTTTTATCGTGTGGATTCACGATGTCTTCGGTGGATTCCGAAGAATTCTGGTGGATTCCAGAGTGACTCTGGTGGATTCCAGAGCAATTATTTTTTTTATCAAATTGAAGCAGACGACTTGCAGATCGACATCGTTGGTGGATTCCAAGGTTCTCGGTGGATTCTGAGATTGTTTGTTCGTCGTTCGCCTCGCCCCATCACCATCATCGCCCCCTACGCCCATCTTCCGCAACCCTGCTGCGTCAAGTGGTATCAGAGCAGGTTGATCAGACTTGTAGTTATCTTTAATTTTTAATCATGAAGAAAAAAGAAAAGAAAAAAAGAAGATGTTCAACCCTGCTACATCGCATTCGTCAAGCTGTTAACTACACATCAATCCAAATTCGAGGACGAATTTCTTTGAAGAAGGAGAGTCTGATGTAGCACAAGATATTATTAGTTTAAAATATTTTATTAGTTAGGATTGTTATTATCTTATTTTCTTTTTTGTTATCTTGGAGGATTTATTAGTTTTCTAGATCTTTTTGTTAGGATCAAAGTCTATCTGTAAAGCTCTATTTAAGAGCTCTTTTCATATGAATAAAATCGGACTATGAATATTTTCTCCAATTGAACTTCGTGTTCTTTTATCGTCTGGATTCACGATGTCTTCGGTGGATTCCGAAGAATTCTGGTGGATTCCAGAGTGACTCTGGTGGATTCCAGAGCAATTATTTTTTTTATCAAATTGAAGCAGACGACTTGCAGATCGACATCGTTGGTGGATTCCAAGGTTCTCGGTGGATTCCGAGATTGTTTGTTCGTCGTTCGCCTCGCCTCATCACCATCATCGCCGCCTACGCCCATCTTCCGCAACCCCGCTGCGTCACAATTTCTAAAGACAAAGAGCTAGAAGCAGAAAATGATGGTCCCATACAGACAATTAACAAAAAAATTGTGGAACAAAAAGTATTCACCATAGTTTCCTTGAAGGGAAAATGATGACAAGAATTTTCTAGCCATTCAACTTCTCCTTTTTGAGAGCCTTGTCATCAAATTCAACTATATCAACTTGTAAAGATATGTACAAGCATAATAGAAAACAAAAAGAGTGAGAAAGGGAAGGTTTAACAGAAAAAAAAAATCATTCCTCACTCCTTAACAAAAGGTAGATGGACCCTGTAGATCCATTTTTTTTCCTATTAAAAAATCAGCATATGTACAATGCTCTGTACATAACAGAAGCCTGATTAGTCTAACATTCTTGTATAAATTAATTTAGAAATGGGACCATAAGTTAATCATATGATGTAATGTCAGTAATTATTCCAACCGTGCCATGGGCATACAAAGGACTACCACTGGGCACTAACATATATCACATTATGAGAACTTGATTAGCAGGACATATAAGTCAATATATTTTCAGGGAAAACTGAAACAGAGGGAAAAAAATTGTTGAATACTTCACTATGTAACAGAGACTCGCTTTAGGGAAAATATGCTATTAGCAAATATTATAAATCAAGTCTAAGTTCCAAAGGATCCATAAAACAGTATTTATAGGGTTCTAAACACTCCATATATCAAGTAGTATGGAAACCTAAATAAAAGAAAATATAATAAAAGGTAACCTAAGATAAGGAAAACTAATAAAAAGAAATTAAACAAATCAAAAGGCCTAACTGAAGGGCTCATGCTAAAGGCCCATAACTAAATACTAATGACCGTAGGGCATAAGACCCATAACATTATTCTTGTTCTACATCACTATGAGTCTGAGCATAATTTTTAATGTGTTCCTTCTCAAAAAAAAAAAGAAAGTATTAAGGTGTCAGTTAGCTGGTTTGACTTGATCACAAATAGGATGGATGATCTGAAGACTGACTTTAAGCACTCCAAGACACCAGAAAAAGGCAGATAATAAACAAGAAACTAAAATCATATGCGTGCCTTATTCTATCACTATTAGCTTGTGACATTCATAACGACAAGTTAGTACGAAGCATTGTAAAGGAGACCCCATAAATATGAAAGAAGCTTCACCTTAATCAGTTTGAAACTAGCACAAACTGTGAAGCATCTCTATCGATATTCAGAACAATAGAGAACCTTAATACTATTAGAAAAAATCATTGTAAGAATTTGCTTGTTTTTTGAGAAGGGTAAGAATCTTTTTTTGGTTGAAAAAAGGGGAAGAATTTGAATGTTATATAAGATTACCTCCACTACGGATATTAATGCCCGAGTTAAGCCAGTTCCCGTTTCCATTGAGCCTAACCGAGTGTCTCCGATCTTACATGAAATCAACTGAGCCCCAGGTGCGACTCCGTTTAGCAAAGGTTCCTGTGTGCTAACTTTTACATCAAGAAAATCAAAGGTACATTATAGGAAGAGCAAAAAAACGGGAAAGATATTAAGTGAAGTACCTCGGGGTTGAACGCAGATGCAATGCCAGCAACATGTGTACCATGTGGTGAACAATCTGTGACTATACTTACAAGATTCCCGTCATCATAGACATTAGTAACGAAAGCGCAAGCATCCAGTTTGCTAAATATACCAAATTTCCTTTCATACCTGCGCATATGTTTCCTTAGATATGAAACCCTTAACTGGAAAATCTTTGCTTAATTTTTTTCAGTATAATTTTCAAGGGACCAAATATATAATTAGGAATATTTTGACAAGAAAGCAAGAAATTGAAGCTTGACAACCAAACTATAGCAAATATGACTACTAAAAAAACATATCACCAAAATCTCACAAGTATACGAAACAAGAAACTAAAAGAATTTGCATGATCAGAGAACATTTTAGTAACAGAACAAATATACTTTCACAATATGTGCGAGCTATTGGAAGAACAAAGCAGTGTCCAGATAAAGTCAATCAAGAGTACAAGCAAATTTAAAATAAGCCAGCAGAATAACTGATTGTAAGAAATGGTAATAGGCAAAATTGGCATAACTAGTTAATGGAAGGAGGTAATACATGAGAAAGGGTCTCCAAAAAGTAGGTAAGCAGACAAACTTTTGACCACTAGGACTAGAAGAATGAGAAATAAAATGATAAACTTGTAGAAAGCAGAAACAAAGATTAAGAAAATGCTGCAAACCTATAGTTTGTTAAAGGAACAAAATCAGCCAGTTTTCCTTGCTCAGGATTTGCCTCCAAGCCTTGTGTGTCAACAGCAACTCTCCATACTTCACCATCGTGCCATACAACAATATCTATTACAGGGCCCCTGTCATCATAATTCTACAATTGATGCACATCAGATCATATGTAAAACTGTACTTCCTCAAAAATATCTAAAACTCTGGGCACCTAAAAGACTATTCTCGAGGAAAGACATTTGAGAAATAAGCTTAGCTTCCTACCTCAGCTTGTTTCCTTAGGAAATCAATCCTATCCTGAAGATCTTCACGAGCCTTTTTTAGTTTTGCATCTTCAATTTTAACATGCTTCTGCAAGGCAACAGCAGTCATAATCGATATCAAACTACTTTGCATCAGAGATAATGGTAAATGATACATCTAGATGTCACATCTCTGTCACTTGACAGCGCAACAAAGATATGGAACCATAGGCCTAACTGCAGACAGCAGGCCCAACATCTGTTACAAATAATACACAGGTAAAGGAAATCTCAAAAATGTCGCAATAGGCAACATCGCTATGTATCTTAGCCTCTTAGCTAAAAATGAGAAATAAGACATCATGTGAGCTCAGTGTCATCAAAAGCTCATAATTATATGAATATCTAGAAAATACAGTCTACAAGGTCCAAAATGCATTGTTTTTTAACCTGATAAAGTTTTTTTTTTCTAATGAGCAAGGCCCTGGAAAGAATAATGAAAAAGCTGAACTTCGGAAAAAATATTTCCAACTAAAGGTTGTGTTTACTTGGATGGAAATATGTTCCAGGAAGATGTTTTCCTAATTTCCTGTATTTAGCAACCAGGAAATCTTAGTCAGCAAATTAGTTTCTAGGTGACCAAGAAGTCGTAAACAACTTTAGGGAAAATGTTTTCCCCTCTCATACTACCCCTAGTGGTGTGTGTGATTTTAATTTAGTTTTTGTTGTGGAAACAAACATTGAAAAATGTTTTTTTCCCAGAAAATATTTTCCTGGAAAAAGTTTTTCCCGGGAATGGGTTTGTTCAAAGCCATTGGTAAACATGGTAATTCATAATATAGAGTTTTTTAAAATACCAACATATCCAATGATCAACAGAAAGCAAACAGTGAGATTGTTTCTGTATTGTTGTTCTGCTTCTGCCAATATCTAATATTTATTATGTGGCAATTTCATCGTAGTAATTTCGTCAAGTGGTTCCTTTGTCTATAAAGATTATAGTAATGGTTAAAAACACTATAATGTCAAGTTGTTGAAGTTAGCAGTCAAGGCTGTAAATAACAGCCTTGACTGCTTGACGAAATTACTACGATGAAATTGCCACATAATAAATATTAGATATCGGCAGAAGCAGACAACAATACAGAAACAATCTCACTGTTTGATCATTGGATAACCCTGTGATGCTGTTTAGAGGGGAGAGATGCTATCCAGATAACATTATCATTGGATAACCCTTTGGGCAAATCTGGTATGAACGGAATGTGATGCTGTTTAGAGGGGAGAGATGCTATCCAGATAACATTATCTTGCGTGCAGAGAACTTGACAAAGATGTGGGCGGGTAACTAATCTAGTTGGTGATTATCATTGTAAATACACTCCTATCGTAAGTATCTATATGTTATCAATAAAACTGGATGAATACAACCTAGTAGTTATCCTTTCCATTCTCAAACATAAAATGTTTCTATCTTTTAACAAATTCAGGTGAACCAAAATTCCAGCAATCACACATGCTTTTCTAAAGTGTACCACAAATGTGAAATCAGATATCAAGAAAATACAACAAAATATAATTTGATAGTCCAGATAAAGTAGGCAGTGACTGAAATTGTTACCTCTTCAATATGAAAAACTATCACAAAAAGAACTATGTCTGCTTAGATATTTGGTATCTAGTTTATAAGAAATAATGGCCATTTCATGTTTAATCATATGTATTATTCCCGTCAGCTCCAAAATCTCTAATGGATATCTTTAAACATGGCAGAAACAGCTGACCCTGACGAAGTTAACAATTTAAAGCAAGGAAATGAAAAAAAAAAGGTATGCATTGTCATTAGCTCAAAATTTGTTACAAATACAAATTACAAAAAACAATAGAGAACTATGTGCAACTAAATTCCAGAGCGATAATGTGCACAGAAGTTAGCATGTTATAAACTGATCACATTGAAAACCTTGTCAAATTCATTCAAATGCCTTAAAGCCTCTGAAATTGCTTCCTGATTGTTCTCATCCCATTTCTTCTTTCTTTCTTTCTGTCATTAAAATAGGGAAAGATTAAGGTAAGGAGAAAAGTATAAACAAAATTAATATAGACAATGAAAAAAGTGTTGCACCTTCATCCGAGATTTTAGTGTATCTGTAAAAAGTTCATAAACTAGTTTGCAACCAACATGCCAGTCTTGAGAAGGATTATTCCATGATGGATTTAGAACCAAACGGGTCCCTGAACACAAAAATATGGCAAGTAAGAAAGGTCATCCAAAAGCTTCTAGAAAGATTTTCGTTTCCACTGTTGGATATAGCGTGTACTAAACCAGATTAAACTACTAAGTGAGATATAAAGTAATTTCTTTATAATAAAATTTAGACAGAGTAAACTATATAACAAACTAAGTTTACATAGCAAAATTTATGAATTCAATATTTTTTTATTACAAAATCGAGTGACTAATGAATCCATTAGACATACAAGCCAAGATAAGATATTACAATCAACATACAGAGACTAGTAGAAAGCAGAAAAAACTCGCAAGCCTCAGGAGTAGATAACAAAAGAAAATAGAGGAAAACACAAGAAAAAACAGAAGAAAAGTTTGAAGAAAATGTAAAGATACCAATAAAGAGGGAACAGAAAATGAAACGATGAAGAAAATAACAGTGACAGTGTGCAAGAAGACACGGAATGTCTTTTGCTAAAATGTTCTAAAATCATATGTTGTTCATTGTTTTATTTGACTATCCTGCCTTGCAACATTCTCGTGTTCGTTGCAGAAGTCCTTCAAATAGAAAAGCCAAATATTTTGCCTGGGTTAAAAAAAGTCAATGGAGATTCCTAAGAACAAACTATCATTGCACTTCCACAGAAACATCTAGAATTGGAAAGATGGTCAAACAAACTTTGGATGTAGTAAGATTGTTGCCTTTATTCAGAGAAGTGAGTTTTACAAACTAAAACATCTTCCATAAGTGCTAAATAAACAGTGCCACATGACAACGAGCCAAAAGAGATCACACAACCAGTGTATGATAGAAAACATTGATCTAACCATTAAAAACAGGGGAAATGGTACCCTTCTCTGAATTATTTCTTTCGACTTGTTGCCACTTAGTTTATGACAAACAGTTCTTCATAAGAATGCTACAATGGTCAACACCAAAATTCTTTCTCAAAAAATTGGTCAACATCAGAATTATAGATTCGCCATGAACTGAAATGAAACTGAAGACCAACTAATGAAGGAATAAGTTACACATAATAAAAGAAAAGCTCGCACATTATGAGCATCAAATCCTGACCTATGTCAAATCTAAGGATTTTTTTTTCTCTTTAAACCAAACCTCTTAGAGCAGTTCTATGAAATGCACATGGATCAAGTAAGTGATAGTCTAACCTGATGCTCCTATGATACAACCATCATCATCAGCTTTCACCACTTTGGAGGTGTCTACATCACCACTACCAGTGCTGCAAAAGTGTGAAGATTAAGATGCATTTCAACAAAGCAATTCCATGTCAAATAGTACAGCTTCAAGAGCATTCCAATTCTTTAAAGTACCAATCCAAAATGTCAAGGATTTTAGGTTTGCCATCTGATGTCACTTGTAAATCAGCAGTAGCTGGATCAACGCCAGAATCTACAAAAGTACATTGATCATAACGATAAATGTCACCTAATAGATAAGTAATTGGTTTTCTTCAAAAGAAGTAACTGAAAAGTTTCATTTCTTAGAATTAACATCACGAACCAGGCAAAAGTTGAACATAACTTTAAACAGTATAGCACCTCTATAATATGAGATATACAGATTTGACGACTGTCAATCTTCCTAAATTCAATAATGATATTATTAATACCAAAGTTTGAAATAAACATGCATTCTGTCGAAACACAGCTTCGTTGTAAGCCATAAGTCCGAACATAGTGATCAAAATCATGGGCAAATAGCAGAAATGGCCACTTTTGTTTAGCCAAAACTCAAATATTATAAAGTGATGGGTGTGACCTTGCAATTCATAACCTTTTCATGACAAAAAGAACAGATATCCACATTGACCAGTCCTATTTGAAATCCAAGATTTAACAAGCTTTTATACCACCATCATTCTAAGCATTCAAAAAATATCAGTAACTAAAAGGACTTGTTTATAACTTGGTAGACTTGAGAAAAATCCTCAGATGACATTGTGAAAAATCCTACAAATAGAGAATTCAGAGACTTTCAAATAGAGAATGGATACTAGTGGCAAAAACTGTTAAATTAGATATGTCCAACATGGACAGAGAAAATTAATTTTTAATACGAGATTCGTCGAAGTTTGAACTTAGGAATCTATACACGGCTCATTCAAGAAATTATTCGCTTTCGATCAAGATTCCCGAATGGGCCCTTTCATTCAATTTTTTTAGGTTCATTTCTACTACGGGAAAAGATCTGTCCGAATTCCATTTGTAAATGCATCAGAGCTACATGACCAGTTCTCCATGTGGCCTACAGAATTATAAATCTTAATGTACAAAGAACAGTTCTTCAACTACTTAACAAAACACCATGCACATTCCTACCACCAAATATCTCTGTTGCTCCTAACTAATCACCGCAGTGTAACCATAAAGGAACAGCACCAATAGAAAAGCGATCAAATACAAAACAAACACCCCGCCTCCCTAAGAACAATGAACAACCGTGAATCCATGAAAATCCTCATCAAAACACCACCTTTCTTCGAAGACTACACAACCTTCGGGGGTAAAGACCCCATCAACTGTTCAAGTAAACTCCCCGCCTCAAGAAATAAAAGACCCCCGTCAACCGTTCGACGAAAACTCCAAATAACGATAAAGGGGCCGCGAGAGTTACCAAAGATGGCGATGACGACGCCACGGCCGTCGTACTCGGGGTGGGACTCGAGGAACCGGTCCGCGCCGATCTCCTTCTTGGGCATGAGGGAGGCCAAGAAGCCCGACTCGCTCAGCTCGAACTGCCCGCGGCCGAGTGATCCCCCGCCGGTCCTCTTCCCCGCGATCGGCTCAGCGGATGGAGGTGGGTTCGTGGAGGAAGAAGGCATCGCCTTCGCTGTAGCTCCGCCGCCGCCGCCGCCTCTACTTCTTGGATTCCACCGGCGACTACAAGGAAGCGGTGGAGGAAGTAACAATGAATCTAAAAAAATAGACCCAAACGGCACTTTAATATGATGTAATAATGGTAACATTGTAATAATTTGTTAACTTTTGGGAATCGAGAAGGATTTGGGTTGCGCCGAGTGGAACGGCTTCAAAATGCGTGTTTTGTTTTTATTTTTTTATTGTTCGGATTAAAAAAGTTTGGAGCAGGAAATTATAGAACACTTTTTTCATTTATGTAATCCAAATTTTATATTCTTATTTTATTATTATTATCATATGGATGTAGTTGGATTGACTTGATGAGATAATGATGTTGACTGCCATATTTTTAGAATTTATATTTAGTTTAGAAAAAGGTGATGCTTAGTAATAAAAAAAGTTTGGATATATTCACCTGAAACTAGATTTATGGATTAAGCTATGATTTTGTTGATACATTTGAATAATTAAATGTTTGATAAGTATTATATTATTTTTTTTGTCATAACTAAAAATATTTTACGGGTTGGTAAAAAATCTAATATATGGAGGCCTTAATTGAATAAATAATTATATTTTCGAGATTGGGATTATTTTTTAAATATTTTAATTTAAAAATCAATATTAGACTTGTACTGAAAAATGGATAGAAATTAAAATATCTATTTTTTCTTAAAATGTAATATTTATGATTAAAAATGTAATACTAATTAAATTAGAATATAGATAATTAACGAGTACGTGTTCAATGAAGATAACAGAAGCTAATATTTGATCTCGATATTAATAATTTTGAACATCGATAAAATTTTAATTTTTATTTAAAAAATTTGAATACCTCTTACATATATTGTAAAATTGGCAATTTAAATTTGTAATGGTATTTCACATACTTTGGTACTGGGGAAACCGAAATTTCTCTATATTTCGTAGTTTCCTTTTTTTTTGTTTTCTCAGATAAATTTAAGTGTTTGATAAAAAAAACAGTTGACCGATTTTAAATTTATGTTTTTAAGCTCATTATGCAAATGGTCTTCAAACCGTTGTAACTTACAACAAGCAACGGCGAGAATTGACAAATATGCACCTAATTAAATTATTGCCAGAGGTCACAGATGTCATCTTCTTTGGCATTCACCTCATCTATGTGTCTCTTTCTTATTCTTGTTGGGATACTAATGGCTCATGAACATGCATCCCTTGTGATGATTCCTTCTTTTTCTACTAATTACTTATTTAATCGATAACACTTTTTTATTTTAGAATCTTTTAGTTATGATATGACAGGTGACGATCCGAGGACAGTCAGAGGGGGCATGAGTTGAAAAGATATTGTTTCACTTAATTTGTTACTATTTTTATTGTAATATTTTTGCTCCTTTATGACATTTAAAATTAAATTATAATAGTATAATTATATAAAAATATTTTAATTTTATAACTTGGAGATTTTGAATGTTATCTCAACACTTTGTCGTTCTTTTTATAATTTTTTCTTGCGACTAATTTATATTATTTCGAATTAAATATTTAATTATAATAAATACTTTTTTTAATAAAAATTTTTAATATAAAGAATTCGAATTCAAAAGCTCTAATTATTATATTTTTTGAAATATGGTTTACATTGACCTTAATATACAAAATTAATGTACTCGACCAAGTTTGTTTAATGTGTAGAATTTCTCTGTCATGGCCAGAAAAAGATGCACAAACATAAAAATGCTAACATAGATTCCGGCAAACAAATTCCATAAAAATAAATTGTTCGTACATGCTAACATAGAAGTTGCTGCTAAGAAAAAACTTAGAGAAAATAAAGTAGAACACAAAATCTTGTTCACGGAGTAATCAACGTTCAAATATATAACAATTATCTTTCTTATATTCCAACACTCCGGATGCCGCTCCAATTTTTTTATCACGCTATACCTTTTGTTCACAACATGAAATAAATATAAAATTAGCTTCTTTTTACCAATTAGAATAGACTCAACATAAATAACACAAATCACAGATCATACTATAAGTTTCTAAATAGAGCATATATATTTCCTTAAAAATTGTGTAAGAAATTTAAACTGCAAGATGAATATAGTATCCAGAAAGAAGGCTTTATGCGTGCTATCAATCATTAAAGGAAGTTTGGCACGATACAAATACTAAATTTATTGAGTATTGCTATTTTGTTTGGTCCTTGTTTTCTCAACTTATTGCTACTATTTCATAAACAAAATATAAAATTAGCGACATAATTTTTTTAAGAAAGTTAAACAATAACAAATGGAAGAATTTACTTGCACTTTTTTAGTTAGATAAGAGGTGACATTGTGTTCTTATTTTAAACAACGACTCTATTTCATCATGTGACATTAAAATTTCAAGATTATATTTGATTTTTTTTATATTCATTCATTTTTCTTTCGATTTTACAATAAAAGTGCAAGTATGATAAACTTTATAACTTTTGTGTGAGATATTCTCATATTTAAAAGGCACTTTATTTTATATCCACATCTTTGGAAGGCACAACTTTTGGTGTGACTTCACATTTTTCAATTTGTTGATTCTTTAGAATTTGAAAGAGATGCATCCATTTCAATAGACATGACAACATTAACATCCGCAATGAACATACTTAACACAAAGTATTTCATAACTTTTGGCCCTTAGAACTACTAATTTTTACATTTTTATTTGGCAGAGATGTTTAACAAAGTGGAAAGCGACCGTGAGTACAAGAAATCTCTGGCAATTTCCATGGTATTTAAAAAAAGACAACACAAGAATGTAATGGGGGAGCATAATTCTATGCTCATAGAAGCACAATTAAATAGGTAGAGTAACCACGAGTAAAGAATTAAAGCTATATTTCCTACCTTAAAAATCTCCCTGCTTCAAATGTTTGCATCTCAAAAGGCAGAATTCACATAACGTTTCTTCCATTGCCATTATTCTTGAAATAGAACACTCACTCTCAAAAAAAAAAAAAAAGAAAAAAAAAAGAAACNCCTGCTTCAAATGTTTGCATCTCAAAAGGCAGAATTCACATAACGTTTCTTCCATTGCCATTATTCTTGAAATAGAACACTCACTCTAAAAAAAAAAAAAAAGAAAAAGAAACGAAACACACCGGAGTTAAGGGCACCAACAACAAGCAGAGTTGGGGGCCAATGGATGAATGTCGAAGAGGCATCTCAAGTGAATCGACAACACACAAATTCCTTGTTGCAAACATAATATAACGCCATAAGAAGTATACTTGGCAAAATATCACTTCACTTCTATAGACGCTAGGATATCTATAATATGCTATTATTATATATTTGATCAATTGATCGGTCAACAAAAATATAAAATAATATAAAACTTAAAACTCTTTTATTACATACGAAATTTTAATTCAATAATAAATACTCAATATCTCCAAATTAAATCATGACTAAATATAATTCATCAAGGATTACAACTTAATTGACTCTAAATCAGAAGATACATTTAAATTAAGGATTTATATGCAAAGTACATCCGCCATGAGCAATAATCGACGAACACGCTGCCAACCAACATACATCCATAAATCAATCACTTGCATAATCCAATACAAGAGAGTCAACTCTCCATGAGGTATAAAGTCCAATATATAAGGCAATAAAAAGAAAAAAAATATGATAGCATTAAGTATGAAAAAAAATCATGATTGTAAAATACGAAATCACGGTCAATAATAATCAATATACGATGTTATGTGCTATCATGTAAATATCAATGCTCTAATTACAATACTTTCTATTTAATGCTCTAGATCAATGCATTATTTTTTTATGCAATGCTCTAATTTTCGTACAATACTCTGGATCAATACAATAATCTAATTTCCATACAATTGTTTTGGATCTATGCAATGTTGTGATTCTCATATAATGCTCTAGATTAATGCAATGCTTTGATTTGAATGTTCTTTTATTTGACTTATTTCATCTTTTTTAGGTGACTTTACAATGACTTTGAAATAATGCTTATGAGGTACGCTAATAATGGTCAGTGGTGGTGTACAAACTATGATAAATTCTCACAAGGGGAGAGAATGCTCGAGAATCCTCTTTGCTGCATGACGGGAAAAGGCCATACAACAAGAACTAAAAAGTTTAGTTGTAGCTATGTCTACTAACCCATAACAATGTGATGATATATCTTTGGTTCCCAAATTATGCAATACATGTCGACCTCATTAGTCATTTACTTATCTTGCTTAGCCCCCCTTTTTTGCGTCATAATAATCCTTGTCATGACATAAGATCTTAAGGATAATTCATCATCCAAGGTTTACAATAGAGAAAAACAATACTATGACAACCCTAGAAACATGAGTCTTGTTGAATATGAACACAGACAATGTTTGGCAGCGTAAGTCATCACAAAACACATTATTGATGTCCAACTATCGATGGGTCGATGTTCCACCCATGCATTACAAACTATTAACATAATTTAGAGGAACACGAAGTGCGTTCACGGGTGAGACGGGCCGTATGGCCACTTATTCATTCTTATAAATATTAGTTTGCTTGGACATGAACTCATCCACGGGTCATGTCAAGAGGTTGGACTCTGTCCTGACTTAATCCACTTTAAGTAGAATAACATAGAATAATTTAGGGCACAACTTCTCCATGTTCAATGATCGTGCACTAGCATCCGATTATTTCATGAAAAATAACACAAAACATGATCTTTGTCTTTAAGGGACGCGGACCTTGTCCTACATAGACTCAAAGTGTGTTTCATAATTAGTAAGGATCTAGGATTTGACCTATGGACGCGTTCCAGTCCGATCGCTGAAACTGTGATGTCTTTACTTTTGGTAATTTGATCTAAGTTGCAAAACTATGCAGGTAATGATATCCAAAAATAAAATAAGATTTTGGGATCAATCAGAAGTCCAACATGTGTACAAATATCTTAGGAACTATTCTAGTTTAAAATCAAAGCCTAACATGCATCAACATATAAATAGTTCATATCTAGAGGGGATCCTCCTAAGGCACATACCCCTTTTGACAAGTAGTTTGACCTTCTCGTTCCCGAAATTCTTCGCCTTTGTTCCCTCATAGTTCGTGATATCGTCGATCCCCTTCATTTTTCCATAGCGAGGTTTTGGTATAAGAATCTTAAGAGAGAGAGAGCCTAGAACATGAAGTCCTTGCCTCTTCACCACGGAAGAGAAGAGAAGAGAGAGAAAGAAGAGAAGAATTCTCTATGATGGCTATGTAAGGGAGAAATTAATGACCTATGCAAGTTTTCTCTCTAAGCATAAGAGTATTTATAAGAGATTTCTATGTTGAATCTAGGATCTTAAGAGTGTTTTGATGATCACAAATTTGTAAGGGAACTTAGTTTGTACTGATGAACATGTTGAGCTGAATTCTGTAACAGGTTGACTCAAGTTCAGAAGTTGTTAGGTCGACCGAAGCTAAAAGAATGGACGACCTATGCACATGGAAGACATCTTGGAAGAAGCATATGTGTGCAGGGGTCATCCTAAGAATACAGAGTGATCGACCTATATTGAAGGAAGATGCATGAGAAGAGGGATCAGAGGTGATCAGTCGACCAGAGATGAAGAAAGGATGACCGGAGTAAAAGGCTTAACTTGAGAGGTCGCCCGATGATGAGGAATGGGCGATCGAAGGCAACACCTTTGTTATAAAGGATGAAGATCGGGCGGTCCTAGGAGAAGCGGACGCCCAGAGAAGGCTTAGCCGAAGAATGAGTCTTGGCTAAGCAGAGGAGAGGTCGTTCAAAGCTGAAGAGCGGACAACCAAAGATCTGATGATGAAGGGAGTGGTCGTCCGAAGGACTCAAG
>LTAE01001281.1:37936-61575 GCA_001647135.1 Pontederia paniculata | reverse complement strand
GAGCTTGAGAGATTACATGTAAGAGGTTGTTCTCCTTGTCCTCAGTACAAGAAAGGAGATTTATAGGGAGTCTTCGCCCTTGAAGAAGGACTTAGTGAACTCCGAAGATCTCGTGGAGAAGATCGGAGCGGAGACGTAGGCCAGGAGTTCGACCGAACATCGATAACAAACTGTGTTTGTTCTTGTGTTTGTTCTTCTTACTCTTCTCTCTCTCTATTTGTGTTTATATTCATACTTGTTTGCTTCCGCTACGCATAACACATCTAGATTAAATGAAGAAGAACAAGAGATTTTTTAATATACCAATTCACCCGCCCCCTTGGTGCCATCCTAGATCCTACAGTTAGATGTCGTTGGGTAATACTCCAATTCCCCTAAGGCGTACCCGGTGTGAGAAACAAGAGACCCTGAAGTATTCGCCAACTCCAACAAATACGCACGTACGCTCGTGATCCAGCATGAAACCCGTGGGAGATAAAATTATATTTTTTTAGTTGTGAAGAAAAAAATATTGCAATTTTCTCTACAAAAAAATACTATTAATACTAACCCCAACTTCTTCCCTTCCCATAGGCACGAAATTATTAACTTTCCCTCCCATATCTCCATCCTATTGCAAATCTCTGAAAAAAAAGGTAATTGCTTCTTTGGATCGGCCATGGAGGGGTTGAATCTTATTTATGAAATTACTTTTTTTATTAATTTATTGTCTTATTTATTATTTTATATGTTAAATGTTATAATAATTATTTATTATTGATTGATTTAGTGTCTCATTTATTAATGTATATGTATATATTAATTGTTTAGTTTACTTTGTCAATTTTAATGTTAATTGTTAGGATACTTGTTCATTGTTATATTAATTTAATGTCTTATTTATTATTTTATATATTAATTGTTTAGTTTACTTAGTTGTTTTTATTGTTAATTGTTAGGATACTTGTTAATTGTTATATTAATTTAATGTTTTAAGAAACTTGATTGATTTAATATGTGTTCATTGATTTAATATATGTTGATTGATTTAGTAGTTGTGTTATATATTTATTGTAGAAAAATATTTCCTTTGAAAAATCGTAGGTGGATGTATAATAAAACTAATTTTTGTCCTAGATGACTTACACAAGAATTTATAAATGGAGAAAAATATTTCATAAGTTTTATTTGTCAATCGTCTTAGTATCTACGAGAAGGCATAATTAGATGTTCATGTTTAAAATGTTATATCACAAAATTCTAATCAATAGAACTGTTAAAGTTCATCTACATAAAAATGTTTTAACTCAAACTATTTGAATTGGATCGAATTTGGAGAAGAAGAACACATTTTAAATAGTAATGAAGAGTAAGTTAATCGATTTTCATCCGAAGATGATGTAATTCACATATATGAGAACTTAGTTTACGATGTTGCCATAATAGAATATTGAGATGTTAGATTTCATGAAGAGTCACTTAATGAAGAACTAGAAGAATTTTATGAATTACTGAATGCTCCTAATTAGCCTTTATGGTGGAGATGTGAAACTCATTATGAATTATTATTAGTCGGTTGAATATTGAGCCTTAAATCAAATCATAATATATCACATGCATGCTTAATGCTATTATGGAAATATCAAAGCATGTGACATCGACGAGAACACAAATTCTAATAAATTATTATATAACAAAAAAATTAGTTTCTAAACTTGGTCTTTCGCCAGCAAAGATAGATTATTGTGTAAATGAATATTTGATGTTTTACAATGAAGATATTAATTTGAAGGAATAATTTTCAAGTTTAGTACTCCAACTTTACTTGTGATCCCAAGTTGGTACCGTAATTTTATTTTGTAACTAATTAGTCCCCAATTATATAATCTTTTCATAAGTGATCCCCTTTACATATTATAATTATTTATTGATGATGTCACATCACTTGTTTTCATAAATAATTTGTTATTATGATAGTCACATCGATCACACAAAAGTGAACCACTCTAACTTTAAAAAAATATTGATATAAAAAATAATCAAGTGAAAATAAAAAAGTTTATTTGGATAACTATTTATTATTGTTTTATGTTTGTAATCTTTTTAAGTTGGAGATGTTTATTTATGAGTTAGCTGATTTGGCTGTAAACTTAGAAAATTATTGTTGAAAATACATGATGTGGCTACTACATCAATAAAAATATATTAAAATATGTAAATGGGACCAATAAGTTACAAAATAAAGTTAAGGTACTCACTAAAATGATTATATAGTTCAGGTAGCAATAAGTTACAAAATAAAGTTAAGGTACTCACTTGAAATTATAAATAAAGTTGAGGTACCAATTTTAAAAATTACTCTAGTTTGAGGTAATGCAAAGTTTGTGGTGCTGAGAGGTGGAAATCTTCAAATATTATTGGTAGAAATAAAAATAAAAATTCAGTAAAAATGATGCATTATTTGCCTCTTATTCTAAATCTTAAAAGATTATATTTTTTTATGGGTTCCGCTTTACATATGAGATGGTATGTCGAGCACGTGAAATAAGATGTGCTACCAACAATCCTAAAAGTTTAAGCAATAGGAAGAGCAACATCGAGATTTGAACTCAGAACCTCTGGGTTTAATACCATGTTAAATAAGATGTGAGGTTACTAACAATCCTAAAAGCTTAAGCCAATAGGAAGAGAAATATTTTTATATTTAATTATATTCTTAGACTTGTCTTGTGTGCAGACAGTTTACCTATATAGTCAATCTTCGTTCTTTATTTTTGTTGGCCACTGATAGTTACTACATATAGTTTACCTCATGGAGTGATCATTCCTGGTCCTCAAAATCCCAAGCATAAGATAGATACATATTTGCAACCATTAATTGACTAATTGAAAGCTCTACAAAATGGTGTTTTGACATATGACATGTCAACAAAATATTTTTTTATTGACATATGACGTGAATGTCTTATTATTAATGTTGTTTTTCTGTTATTAATTTTTGACAATCATCATTATTATTTCCTAAATATATATTTTTTATTATAAGAGTCTCCAGATATTAGGAATTGGTCTCCTATTTATGAATATAATTCTCTTGACTGTTTAAATGAAGATACATGACAATGTCATTCTTCTAAGTATTTTCAGGTTATATTTGATGAATCTAAACAATGCATATTTATATATATATATANATATTATTAAAGATGTTATTGTTTCTTTTTGCAGATTTTCAACATTTTGTAAAGGGAAAGGAAAAGGCAAAGAGAAATTGTTGCATCATCAGGTCGTCCCACTAATGATATTGAAAAGCCTTCTCGAAGCATTCGAATATTAGAAAGACGTCCATTAGTTCATTCTGATGATGAGTCGTTAGAAGACGCGTCATCATCTAATATTGCTGATGCGCCAACACAACTACCAAATGATCATGATTATCTTCGATATGTTAGCATATCGAGCCAACAATATAAAGCATATTTGCAACCCGACGAATATTCAAGGTAAGTTAAAAATTTGTTAATATAAATTTATTTGTATGTTAATTTAATTTTTTAATTTGTAGAATAGTGCCTTCAAAATTTGTCGCCGCTGCTTTTACCAAAGTTATTCGACAAAAATATGATCAATCTCGATTTTCTTGAAAAGACATACTTATTGTCACAAGACAAATGTGGTTTAGAGAATTTCAGATTTATTTTATAATTATATTTAATTAAATAATAATATTTATATTCTAATTTGTAAAATTTTGAAGGTTGATGATTGGTGGGATGTCGAGAACAATGAAATTATGTGAAAAATATTTGACACATGGTGTTCGAAAAGATTGTCTTCTCTTTTATGTGATATATGTGCATCACAAATTAAGCCTGATTGGATGAGCGAGACTATATGAATCGAATTGCTTTAAATAGCCCACTGAGGATTACAAAAATATATGTGAAAAAGTGAAAGTTAATCACGCATCTGATCAATGCACTGATGTATATGTTGGTGGTTGTATATGTAAAAGTACATGGCCCAACAATGGTATATTTCAATATTTTAATATGTGACGTTTAAATATTTTATTTTGAATTAGTTGTTGATAAAATTTCATTCAGGAACTAGAGCTCGGTGAAAAATCGGCAAAAGATAAATTTTTTTTGCGAACCCATCACAGAGAAGATAAGGATTGGATTTTAGAATTTTTGAAGACAACATATGTAAAATAATATTAAATATTATCTTAATTTTAATATTATATATTTAGCAATTTTTTCATCTTTAAAATTATATTTCGGAAAGGATTTAAAATTAAACAAGCGGAGCATATAACTCAAATTACACAAGAGGGAGAAACGTCAAAGTCAACTAGATAACTTTGAAGGGAACACATCATCACGAACAAAAATCGCGTATATGATTTGGGGGTCATCTGTGACCTATGCTGACTTAGGATCAACATGTAAGTTTGTGTCAGGCTATTCAACTAAAGAGCTACAATGATGTGTTGACGAAAGACTTAAACAAATGGATGACTTATGTCAACAATATTTTGTAGAAATGCAACAACAGATGCAAGAACGAATGGAACAACAAGTGCAATAGAGGTTGAAGTGCATTTGGAACCAGCTCGACGAGCGCAAAGAAAAAAAAGATAAAACTGATGAATATGCAAGCTAATGAAGATACATATGATGATAATGATATGTAAAATAAACTTTTTAAATTTGTAATCAATATATGTAAATTAATATTTTTATTTATTTATAATTTTGCAGCGGAAAATGTATTCCTCTGAAATTGTGAAGGACTTGTAGTCAGTCAGAATTTCTGATAGACACAATTCTGTTAGAAACTTAGAATTTTGGGCAGAATTCTAGTTTGTTAGAATTTATGGCGGGCTGCGGGTCTGTCAGAATTTCTGACAAAATACATGTTCGTCAAAAACTCTGATGAAAAGGAGTCCATTAGAAATTCTGACGGATAGAAGTCCGTTAGAATTTCTAACGAATTATGTGTCGATCACAATTTCTGATGGAAATATTTGTCAAAAATCATAACGGACATCAAGCACTTCATTTTGAACGAACATTTTTTTCATACGTTTTATGTTCGTCACAAATTCCGTCACAAAATCATATTTATGACCGATTGTACATAATTTGTGACCGAAATTTTCGACGCAAAATCATAATTTTCTTATAGTGGTTGCCATTCAAATCGTCGAAAACCCTATTTTTCATGAGCCGACGAAATATATTGAAGTTGTTTGTTACTTCATTTGTGAAAGAGAATTGCAGCAATTGATTAGTTTGCCAACACGATTACCTAGCAAGCAAGTTGGGATTAATCGATTTGATTCAATCTTCAACCTGAGAGGGAGTGTTGGTTGTTATATCTCTTATTGGTTGCTTGTAACGTTCTTATTATCTGTTGTTAGAGTGTGTATCAATGCATTGAATTATATTAGAGCGTATCAGACATTGTAGAAGTGTTATGATACACCATAGTTTTTTTGTTAGCATATTATATAAATCTTTTAGAGCCAATATAATATTATCAAAGTATTATAAATAGAAGGGAAGATGCATGTAACATTTTTGGATTTGAAATAAGAAATGGATGGAAAAGGAAAAGATAAAAGAAAGGATACCTATGAATTTTGACATCCCACACTTTTAATTTGTTTTTTCCCCAAACTCTAGCGAACTTTAAATTATAAATACTAATATTTAATGTTTTATAACTAAAATTTTAAGTCTTGAACTATTTTACTATATTATATGTAAGATAAATTTTACATTATTTATTAAGACTTTTTACGCTTTTTTCATTCTAATTAATTTTAATTTAAGTTTAAGGATTAATTTTACATTATGATACTAATGTTTTGTCTTAATATTATTTCTTCTAATTATGTTTAGTTTAAGTTTGACAACATATTTTGTTACATTATACATAAGATGATTGCACATTATTATTAATATATTTTTTTAAAAATATATTATGTTAAAAATATTATTAAAAACTATTATTATAATTTTTTTATTCAATTAATTATTTTTTCTAGTAATAAAGATTTTAATTTTCTATTCTCCATGATTCATCCAAACAAATAATATTTTTATTTTATCCAAATATATTTAAAATTAATTTATCAAATTAATAATTATTTAAAATTTAAAAAATGAATTATATTTTAATAAATAAGAATTTGAGTTTATGTGACCCGAATTCTAAAAGTGTGGTTCCATCCGAATTCTTCTAAACTACATAATCTACTGAAATTAGTCCCGAATTCAAGTACGATTTAATTTTCCCATAGTGGGAAGACATGACGTTTTAATACTAATGTGAGAGATCAAGATTCTTTTTCGGATCAATCCTTCTTGATTTGCATTATCTTCAATTCTCTTATAAACATACTTTAGAATCTATTTGTTTAGGATGAAAAGAGAGTAAAAAACAGAAATTGATGATTTAACTTTATTTAGCTATAATTTTATTGAAGAGAATGTTCCTTTTATTTATTTTCTTTTCTCCTCGTAACTCAATTTTTTTAATCCCAAAACGAGGTATAAAGAAAAGAAAAATATATTCTTACTTTAATCTTATTTAATTAAATATGACCTTAATTTTCAAATTCTCATTCTGCTGCTTTTCTTAGTTATCCCATCCAAAAAAAGTAATTTTTCAACTATTCTATTTTATTAATATATATACTGAAACTTTTTATGATCCATGCATTTCTTTGTATTAGGAAAAAAGCAGTTGAATAGGTTTCACAAATTCCCAATTTGTGTTCCATTTTTTCTGCCCGCATTATATGGAAGACAAATTATATATAAAATTTCTTCTCAAGAGCAAATTAATAAAGGGGCATTTACGAATGGCGGAACCTGATCAGCAGCAGACCATCGGCGGCAGGTCGGAACCCTTGCCGTCGTCGGCAGGCGACAGCGGCACCGTCTCTAACTCGGGGACGGCGCCGAAAAGCAAGTACCCCGCGGAATGTCCCAGCACCGCGGCGAGGAGCGCGCCGCCGTTGAATGACATGACCGCGAGCATCACCAGGTACGCGAGCGCGATGCGGACGGCGTGTATGGCCGTCCGGACGAGCCCCGCCGCCACGGGGCCCGACTCGGGGGCCGTCAGGCGGGAGTGGCTGAGCCACTCGATGAGGGCGGCCAGGACGAATATGGCGATGAGAGCCAGAGCGTACATCGCCCACCGGTCGCCTGGCCACCCGCTGAACAGGATCTCCGATTTGCTGCCCCAGAAGAAGGTCATGTGCGTGTAATGCTCGCCGCCGCCGCCGCCGGCGGCGGTTATCATGGTGTGGTTCATGCGAGCGTCCATGGTTGGTGACGGCCTGACGGGGTTCTGATGAGTCTGCAGGACTTGGGTTGCAAAGAAATAAAGATGAACAAATGCGATTGGGTGATATTTTATTTAATGTATTCTTGTTTCCATATATATAAAATAATATGCCATCCATCATTTTATCTTGATATTGTATGAATATATTTATGATAATTAAATTTGTAGATGTATCTTTGTGATTCATTATTAAAGCTATTCATTCATATATTGATAGTTTTGGTAACATATTATAATTGTATAAAATGATGTTTGTCACATTTAATTTTTCATAACTTAACATTAGTTGCAGTTTCAAGGTTAACCTAATAAATACTTTTTTTCCGGATAACTTGAGATGAAGAGTACAAAATTTCAAAAAATTAGTTATGAAAAATTTGGGATCTGATTAGAAATTTAGAACACATTTCAAGCCGCTAATCAATCAATCGTAACAATGAAATTTAAAAATATAATTTTGTGCCGTTGGTAATATTTATATTTAGAGTCATGCGTATATGAGCTCACGACCTTCTCACTTATTAGATAACAAATCAAATAACAGAGATTAATTTAACGTTATTTAACATAGACATCAAACTTCTATGTTTAATCATTTCGGTTTATCTTATAAACTTTTCGGTGTCAAAATTAATAAAAAGAAAGTAAATTTTAGAATATAGGAGTATTACTACACTTTTTCACTTTTTTTATGTTAATATATTATTATGAATTGATTAATCTAATTTCAAAAGAAACATCTAAAGTATAGTTTTGGTGGTTGATATTCAAAATTCTTCATTTCTAAGAAAGCATGTATTAACTTTTAGCGGTAGTACTTTTGAATTTATAGTAGTGTCAGAGGAAAGGACATGGACACATGTACAACATACTGCACAAACAGTGACCTTCATCCAATTTGTAAGAAATGGACAAAATGCTCGTAATTCGTGAGATCGGATTTGTAGAATATGAACAAAATAATCGTAATTTGTGAAATCATTCTTGATTTATGGACACACTACTAATAAATAAACGTTATCTATGATTTGTATTTCATAAAATTGCCTAAAGTGAGTTGGGGAGGCTTAAGAGTGTGGACATCACGATGAGGTCATTATAACTCATAAAAAAATTAGCACGTAACGGACGTTACAAATGTCTTCTTGACTTGGTGTGCATTTGGAGCAGCTGACCATTAATTAGGGAATGAGTAATGTGTGTTTCATATTATTGCATGGGTGGTCTAATTATCATTAATAAAATTTTAATGTCACTTCTTTTTACTTATTTTTATCCTTCTGTAATTTATACTAATAAATAACTTAATTAATTCCTCTTAAAAATTATCAATTTCTAATAAAATAAATTATATAGATTAATACTTTATCCCTTTTAACACCAATCAGATTTTTTTATCAAAAGTTATTATTATTTATTTACTTCATTACAACTAATTATTTATTTTTATATTATATTATTTATATATTTTTTTAACCATACATTATAATTTTTTTTTCTTAATACCATATCCTTCTTACTAGTGCGTAACATAATTTTTTTATTAGAAGTACATTTCCCTTTTTATGAAATAAAATATAAGATGCAAATATTTATTATTCATAAATTACATCTTCTCAAAAAATTCTTTTGCACCTTATATTTTATTTTTTTCAAAATATATTACACACATATACTAATCAAAATATATTCACTTACTCACGTTACTTTTTAGGATATCTAAAATTTGATATCTATACTAAATTTAATGATAAACACTAAATAATAATTTATTTATAAAAAAAATCTAAATCACATTAAAAATCAATCATATAAATAATATATTATAATGATAAATACTTAGGTGCAATAAAATAAATAGATAGTATTAAAATGATATATTTTTTCATAAAAAGATGTGTGGTATTAATAGGAAAAAATATTATAATATATTCTTAAGAAATTATATAAATAATATATATAATAATTAATTATAGTGAAGTAAATAAATAGTAATAAAAACCTTATTAGTATTAAAGAATATATAATTATTAACTTTTTTTAGAATGTACCAACTTTATGAGAAGTTAATGAAGTTATTTAATAGTGTAGAATAAATAAAGGTACAATTTATAAAAAAGAGTGACATTAAAATTTTCGAAGTGGCATTAAGGGCACTCTTATTGCATTTGTGATTTGTCCCTATTTTTGGGTGAGGAAAAAAAATACCCCTGATCCTATATGTATATAGTTGTGGGTAATTTTTTTTCTTCTTGTCGTCTGGTATTTGAGAAGTGGTGTATCAACATTAAAGATCATATTATTCATAATTGAATAAGTTAAGTCAAGTTTATTTTAGTTTCTAATAAAAATATTTCGATGGAATTTCTGTTTTTTATATTAGTTGATCTATTTCGAAAGGTAAAAAGGGATAGAGTAAACCTTTTTTTTCGTCGAAATTAATGTCCTCTTCCTCCGTACGTAGAAAAGAAATAAATAAATCAATTAAATTTCGAAAAATTTTATAAAGTACTTTCTTAAGAGTTAAACTTTCATTTGTCCATATTTCTAGAAAAAATATCTTTTATTTTTCATTCGCATTCTCATAAAAATGAATACTTGTCTCAAATCATATACTTAGCTATGATACGTGATGCTTCCAACGAATATATTTTTTTATGTTCATAAAAATCAAACTCAAAACATATTTAAGATATGAAGAATTACTTACCACTTCACTTCAATCTTTATTTGTGTAAATTTAATCTGCTTAATTTTACATATAGTTTTACTTTTTCATGAAATAATAGAAAATATGTTATCCATCCTTATTTTAAATAAATAAAACAAGCCGGTCTCCAAAATGAGTTTCTATAACACAATTCATTTTAGAGTATTGTTTTTGTGTTAAAAACATTTGAAAGACGAACGCTCTTTACGCTCGATCATATTTAATTTTATATCAAAATATTATTATCACTTGAAAGAAAAAGTTTTTCCACTTTTAGTTATCTATAAAGATTTTTATTGTGCCATTATTAATCAAAATTTCCCATTATCAAACACATAAAAGAATGAAAAAAGTCCTCTGACACAAACCTTTTATATACTTAGAATTAAAATTGAGCGTGTGTAGTATACACGAATTTGCACCTGTTATAATATATCGTTTTGCCATAAAAATTAATTCGACGATAATTATAAATATTTTTTTTATCTGATAATAATCATCGGTTATTTTTAAGACCACAATATTTTTTTATGTAACTAATTAAATAGCTTATCATAATAAAAGTTTTATATTTAATAACGATGGTTCTTTTTTTCAATGGCTAAAAATGATATATTACATGAGATCTATGAATCTATGATATAGTATAAGTAAATTTTAGACTAACTATTAAAATTTAAACATTTTTATATCTTTATTTATTAGAAGAGAATGATCTGGTTGAAGGTCAGCAAATCGGAATCGCCAGAAATTTGGGCTAAGTTAGCATGCACAGCCCAACTGGGTCACACATGTAAGAGGTTTGTATGTAATTTTTTTTAACATCGTTATATTTCCAATAAATTCAAAAAGTTTGTTATTTATATTTAGGCCATGTAATAGTAGTTTGAATAGTTAATAATAATTAATAATTATTGAATAATAGTTAATGATGAACAAGTTAATTATTGAATTTAATAAAAATATTTGATAAGCACAACATTTGAATTAGTCGATTAATGTAAAATAATTAACAATAATACTAATGATTATTTAAATAATTCAAATTATTATATATATTCTAAATTAAATATTTTTTTAATTTAACTATTTTAATATTAATAATTAATTAATTATACTTGTCAAGCACCAATATATATATTGTGTCAAAATACATTTACTCTCGCAACTATAATAAATCTTTTCATTAACTTTTGCAACTCTTTTGCGATATTTCGACTCTCATTTATAAGACGAAATTTGTTTGTTGCATAGTTCAACTCTTTAGCTTCTACTGCTTTATTTGAGTGTCTGTTAAAGATAGAATAGCATTACACCCACGGAAGAAGAAAAAAAAACTTTTGCAGCATGTAGTTAATTGCATTGACTTCGCATTAAAAATAGCAAATGCCTCCCTTATAAATGATCATGAAAAAAACACGCGCTTCAACTGGACATGTTCGTTTAGTTTTAGCATTAAATATCCAGTTTGAGCTGATAAAAGGCCGGACGCAATATTCGAATTATTTACCCGATAATCTTAAATATACTCATTTTCTAATAAATTGGTCATTTGATAGTCTGTCTATTAATAAAATTAAGTATTTAAATATAAGTCTATATATATTAATAATACATATAGGTACTTTGAACACAGTTGCCTTCTGATAATCCAAAAAAAAAAATAACTATTTTGCTCATTTTTAAATTACAGATTTTATATTACCATGTAATGAGAAAAAGAAAAAAAAATAAAAGGCAAATATAGGAAATAGTAAAAATACATTTATAAATTTCCAAGAAAAAGTTATCCCCAAAAGAAAAATAATGATATATCTTAGTTGTTTTTTTGGAAATATTGTAAATTTCTTATTGGTGTAATGAAAAATGAAAAAAATAAAGAACCAAGAAAAGTGAAAATAGGGAAAAACAAAAACTATAAAAACTAAAATAGAATTTTTAAAATGATATTTAAAAATATTTAATGGACCTACCCGACCTACCTAATTGTTGGTCCAAATCCCAAAAATCTTAATAGACAAGTTTATTGAATGGCCCCCAAGAAGTTAAACTTTGGAGCAAGGTTGTAGAACCTGACCCAAGTATCGACCCAGATTGATCCTCGGGTCATATTATATCGATCGGGTTAATTAAATTAGATGATCGAACCAATTAATATTAGATTAATATATAATATAAAATATACATTAAGTGAATACATGATAATACAAATATCATAATATAATATTTTTTAGTCAGAACTAAAATAATAAGCCACAAGTAGAATTTATATAACAAAATTAAATAATTAGCATCATAAGATAATTGCTAATAATTTTTTAAACATAAAAATATACATCATAATATATTATTTTATTTTTTATATCAAACATTAATTTTTTTAATGATTTTTTTATAAATATTAATAAAAAAAATTAATATTTTCTTAAAATGGTTCACTAGGCTAGATCGATTGAACTGGCGAGTCGATTGGTTGAACTCGGATTTTGATCGGATTGACAAGGCCAAAGCGGATCAAATCCAAGTCCGACTATCGATCTACGTCCCATAACCTAGTTTGAGTTTTGAATACCGATCCGACCAATTGGGTCAAATTTTATAATCCCACTTTGGAATCTACTTTTTTAAATTCTTACCGGCTTAAGAATTTATGTAGATAAAATAAGTCAATTCAATAAAGAACTTTATATGAATTAGACACTTAAATTTTATTCATCAATTGTTTCAAAAGCATTATGTAAAATTTTATAGACTATTATAGACTCTAGACGAGTCGATACGAGTTCGTACGATATTATACGAGCATGTATCACTTTTCTTTTTGTATAAGAAAAAAGTTTACAAACATTAAAAATCTGGTTAACTTGCTTATTAATGGTTAATTTATAAATGAAGTATTTATAAATATCAAGATTAAAAATTTTATTCCAGCTAATTTTTGTGCATGTTTTATCTTTTTTTTATATCTTAATAAGTTGAAATTATTGTTAATTAGATAGTACATAGTAATAATATTATATTATTTATTCATTTTTGTCATATTAATGAAATATAATAATTATTTTAATATTTAAGGATATTAAATAAGTGCATAATTATATTTTGTAGATGCATATTAATTATTTTATAATTAAATTATCGAGTTCATGATACAACATTAGGATATGAAATTATAGGACAAGAAATGAGTCTATTTAAATTCTTGAACTTGACAATATTGGGTGCTCCTCCCTCATAAATTAGCCGAATAGTTCATCCAATATTTGGTCGATTTAGCTTGTTTACAATCAATTAGGTCTGTCAAACACCTCTAGCGCCCTTAACACGGGAAAATTATTAATTGTAGGTAAATATAAGTTACTATAACCTTTTGTCTCGACGTTTGATTTCTTTGGATTAGAATTATTAACTATTTTGTTCATGACTCACCTACTCCTTAAACCTCTTACATATATTATTGCAAACTCATGTAGTTGTTTCATTTTTTATGCAAAAAATAGAAATGCAATAAAAAAACTACATAAAGAATGTTTAAAAAACAAAAGAAATCTGCTTAGATAAATCTAAAGAGCTAATATAATTTTATTGGAGATGGAGCTCAGGCCATGTCGACACTACACTCGGGGATCATGCTCGGGCTGGTCCTCCGGTATATTTGAATTTTTTGGCTTAGAATGACATGAGCCTAACTTGGCCAGACACAATTGAGTAGGACCATTATATATGTATAATTTTTCATAACCAAGTTTGATTGGTAAAGTTGGATAATAGGTGACGGGAACCGGTAGCCTTAGGTTTGATTTTTTTTTATTAGAATTACCTTTTCACTCTTGTCTAGATATTTAATTAGTCAAATGCTAATAGCTCTTGGTACCATTGAGTTTAATATCGAAAGAAAAATAATGATTTTTTTATTAGATAAAGACTATACATGAGTTTTTTTTAGTCAAAGTGTTTTATTTTTTTAATCAGAATTCAGTTTCTTCCTCCAACATAACTTTGAGATTTAACTTATATAAAAAATATTTTTAATATCAAATGCGTATTTTTATATAATATATACTAATCATGTAATATCCTAAATAATTACCTCAAGTAATTCATTTAATTAAAAATTAAATTTAGTTAATTACTCTATTTGAAATTAAGTTTAAATCATGATGCGCCTCAATTATACTTGAGTTAGTTTCTTAGTTAAGATAGATAAATGATTCTTTGAATAATCCAAAGTATAAGGATCTAACTATAATATTCTATTTGCCTTTGCAATTAATTAAGTTTAAAGAAATTGTATATTTTTGAATTATTAATTTTGTTATAGCTTAATTTGACTCAAGTTAATTTAATTAACTAGTTCTAAATTAATTCCAATTAAGTGCCTAATTGACATTTTTATCTTTATAATCAATTTTGATTAAGTAAGAATATTTAATTAGTCTTCAAATAATTCATGTAGTTAATAGATTAATACATCTTTTATTTTCCACCTAGCTTGATATATTTGTGCCAACTTACTATATGAGTACTTTGGCCAAACACATCTAGCTAGCTAATTGTCCTTTCTTAGCTTTAGCCTTATAAAAAAAACTAACCACTTTGTTACTTACCTAGAAATTGCCTCTGTAAGCTTATATATGTATGGTGTCATCTTTCAAAAACATTTCGAGGGCCTAGTAGCTTAAAACGATCATGAGCACACGATAGAGTAAGGGAGGAGTAGTTGCAAATTTGGAGCTAAGGTGAAGAAAAAAAATGAGTCACTAGTTAAGTACAGAGGAGTAGTTAATAGATTAATACATCTTTTATTTTCCACCTAGCTTGATATATTTGTGCCAACTTACTATATGAGTACTGTGGCCAAACACATCTAGCTAGCTAATTGTCCTTTCTTAGCTTTAGCCTTATAAAAAAAACTAACCACTTTGTTACTTACCTAGAAATTGCCTCTGTAAGCTTATATATGTATGGTGTCATCTTTCAAAAACATTTCGAGGGCCTAGTAGCTTAAAACGATCATGAGCACACGATAGAGTAAGGGAGGAGTAGTTGCAAATTTGGAGCTAAGGTGAAGAAAAAAAATGAGTAACTAGTTAAGTACAAGATATGTATGGGTGGATCCAATGATTTTTTCTTCAAATTGTGATGCTTTAAAATTTTGGAATATAAAGTTTAAAGCTAAATAATTATTTTTTTTTAAATTAAAGAGAATTTAATTAAATAGTTTTTAGTTGTAAATTAGGTAGTTGAATGTTCACCTCATCAGTAATATGCTTTATTATGCTTAAAAAGTTATGAAACTTCTCTGGAATGATCCTTTAAAAGTCTAGTTTCTACAAAATAAAAAATTTTCCCAAAATAAAGTGTATATAAAGATGTATGAATTAATTAGTGAGTATAAGTCTAGTTGGCATAGAGGAATAGGCACATCTGATTTAAAATCACACCACAAATTGTGTGATTGAAGAAAAAAAATATGAAATATAGTCTCAAAATCATATGTCTAAAGAAAGTTATGAGAAAAACAAGTGATAAATGTCAATTTTCATATCTATAGTTTGAATACAAAAATACATATAAGTATAGAAATTTTTATAAATAATTATTGAGGTAGAAAATTTTAAAATTAATATATGTTAAAGGTTTCTGAGATCACCTTCAAATAAAATTGATTTTATTTATTTGGACTTTTATAGTGAAATTTTTAAAAAAATTCACTATGTATCTGTAATGCCCCCAAAATCAGACTGTGTCACTGGCAAAATCTTGACTTCAATGATGCTACCACATAATATCATTACATTTGGTTTGATCATTTGACTTATCAACTCCAGGGCCACATTAGATAATAGCAACAATATAAATTAAAATATTTTTTTTCAACATAAAGACTAATAATTCGATACATAATTTCAAGAAAAACTAGACATCAATAACTAAATCAAATAAAACTCCATGGGACTCAACATAATGTTCATCTCTAACAATTGATCAGTAGAACTCAACCAGTATCCTATGCCATGTGCAAAGCAAACCACCACAAGTTGCATCACCATTAGCACCATCATCAATACCTATCAAAGATCAAAGTCACCTGCAGAATTGAATTCGCATGGAAAAACCCATGAGTTGTGAAACTCAGTATGTAAAGATCATATAGGAGAAAATAATAATCAGGGGTCAGTAATAAAGTAAGTCAAATCTTTCTTAATGAAAACATTAATCATGTGAGGCTTCAATACTAACAATTCTTTCATTAATTCTTTTCAGTAATAGTGACATGATCATATTTACAGTTCATCAGTACTTCTTATCATTTATCTTAGTGGCATCTTTTAGTTCAGTCAATCATGAGCAATTAACAGTACATGAAGATTCCAGCGATTCGTCGTCATAATGGCTAGCTAGGCCATAGGGGTTGACCCTAGACCCATCAGTAAGTCTTCATCAATATCAGTAACAGTAGCAGTAACAGTAGTAGGGATAAATCCGTCAGTCCGCCAGGGGCTTCATATTCATGTTACAAATTCAAACACAATCATTAATAGCTTTTAATTCTTTATTCTATCATACTAAGTTCACGTGAGAGAAAATACTAGCCCTACCTCAATCAGGTTCAATCAATCAATCATTCATCACATCATCCATCTCGGACACGGTCCGCGTCAGGTGTGATACGACTCGTGTTGTTCCCGGCAGAAGCGTGTTCAGCACACGCATTATCGCCGCGTCTTCCAAACCAATCAACACGGATCGGGGTAGAGAACACAGTCTGTTTTCTACACCGTGATAATTAGGTTCTTTATTTTATTCGGGAAAATTGTCGTCGCACACGCCGGAGAGGGACACGGCCATTTCAGTGGGGTGTTAGGGTCCAGAGAACACGCCGCGTCACGTATGACGCGATGCTCTTTCAACACAACGCGTCAGGGTGACGCAACGCCCTTTCCAGAAGACACCGACCATGTTTAATAGCACGGCCTGCTTCGATTCATGGATTTGGCACGTCTCTTGCCGGCACCGCGAGCGGACCACGTTAGGGTAACACGGTCCGTGTCCGATTACATCTTTATTAAATTGTTACTCAGATCCGACGAACTCTTTCATTAAATTATATTAACATACCCTAAACTACCGAAAGGATTCGTTAATAGTCATTAATCATCGATTAAAACCTGAAAATTACTTTCTCTTAATGATCCTAATTACATACCTCACAATTCGTTCCTCCGCTCGATCTGCGTGTTGCTGCCTCCTCCTCGTTCCGAAGTTCATTCACCTTCTCCTACTAGAACGATTCCCGAGGCCGAAGATTCCTCCAAAGATGAGAGAGAGAAGGAGAAGAAGAGAGGAGAGAAGAAGAGGGAAGAGAGAGAGAGAGAGAGAGAGAGAGAGAGAGACGTTTACCTGGCGGCTGGGTAAAACTAATGAGGATTAAAGAAATTAATTCTGTATTAGGGTTTATATAAAGGTTAGAGTTAGGATTTTGGGGAGTTTTAGCTATCATTAAGTTAATTTTCTTCACGGGTGGACTTTCTTCCACTTAAGCTCAACACAGTCGACGCGACCCATTTAGCCCAACACAGTCCGCTTTGACCAACACGGCCCGCTTTGACCAACTCGGCCCGTTTTGGTCAACACGGCTCATTTTGTTCGGGTATTACAATATCAATCTAACATAATGTGTAATTGGCTTAATTGGTTACTAGTTTAGCTTACTTACTATTAACCATATATTTCATGA
The DNA here is from genome assembly GCA_001647135.1 of Pontederia paniculata. Taxonomy (NCBI): domain Eukaryota; kingdom Viridiplantae; phylum Streptophyta; class Magnoliopsida; order Commelinales; family Pontederiaceae; genus Pontederia; species Pontederia paniculata. The sequence continues at coordinate 43,777 of LTAE01001281.1, read as the reverse complement.
TAAATTATGAAAGTTTAGATTATTTGTCTTATGAATATTTATTTTTCAAATTAATTGTTTGAGATTATGAATTGATATGAGTTAATAAGAATGAGCTATGCATCATAGTTTTGATTTTTGTTTGTATTATTCAAATATTTCAATGTATGTGCATTATGAAATGTTATATGTGTGTTTAATTGTAACTATTAGTTTTTTATGCATACTTTTGATAAATTGTGCTTAATGTGTTTTAAATGTGAATTTTAAATTTCATTATATATCATGTGATCCTATGTATTTCAACAATACTATAATAAATTAAAGATTACATGACACAATAATGATATTGTTGGAACTAAGTGCCACAAAGAGTATTATGTGAGAGCCATCTGTAGAATCCATCTACCGAGATTTCTTAATAGTGAAATCATTATTCGGCTCAAATGAGCAAACCCTTCGGTATAATGGTTAAAATGATACCTATGTGCACCAATATGTAATATGACACTGTCGTGTTAGTGGTAAATATGATAAGTAAAGGTAATATATGAAAACAATGTGAATATGCCATATGATTTATGTATGAGATGCCTTTGATATCATGCCTTTATCTATATTTTACATGAGTAATCTTTCTGTGCATTTTGCATTTGAAAATTTTTAAATTCTATTATGTGTATTAGTTTGTTTATTAGCCCTACATATGAGCCTTTGCTGATATAAAAAAATATCATAGTTTTCTTTGTACTTAAATCCTACAAGTTAAGAGATGAAAGATAATGGTTGATGTTCATGGCGTCATTTTGCACATGAAAGGCGTTATGAGTAAATAGAAAATCTTTTGAGTTATATAGTATTTTTGGATAAGTTATTTTCCATGTATAATACATATATATATATATAAATATATATATATATATATATATATATATATATATTGTGTGTATGTATGTGTGTGTACGCTTGTGTGACTCTGATATATTTTTAATTTATATTTATTTTATCTATTAGGATATATGTGAAATTTTAGTTTTATAATTGTTAAGAAACATAATATGTATGAATTTTTTATTGTTAATGTGTCAATTGTGATGATCATGATCCTTAAGATATGATAAAAAAAATTTCGCTCACTCGAGTACTCAAATATTTACAAACTATTAGCACAAATAATATATTAAATAATATAGTACATGATATAAAGTATAAAGTTTATTATATTAAAAAATTGGAAAACCTTTTAAAGTGAAAAAAATTAATAGAAAAATGAACAATAAAAAGAAATGGCTATCTCCATGCGGATCCGCCGGATCTCTGTGCTAAATTTGGTATGTTACAATATTTTTTTTTTCAAAATGACTGGTGCATGATCCAAATTCTGACACCAATCAATCATTTTTTTACCAATGAGTGTTAGATCATGAACTTAACGAGCACATACGAAATTATATATATACAGAGGCGGACCCACATACATCCGGAGGGGGGCCACGTCCCCCCCTCCCCCCCAACTTTTTGATATATAAGTATATATATACGTATATATTAGTAGTTATAGTTAATAAATAAATTAATTACTAATAAATTATTACAATTATCTAACTAGCATAGTGGATATGTGGTTTTAATAAACATCTAGAGGTTTAAAGTTCAAATTCAAGCCCCTCTTATATTTTTTTTTAATTTATTAATATATATTTTGGTCTCCCAGACTTTTTGATCCTCCTTATATTTTTTTTCCTGAGTCTGTCCCCGTATATATATGTACTAATACTTGCATGCTTTATGGATTAAAAATGGAGGCTCACGGACCTGACATAAAAAAATATATATGAAAATTGAATTTAAGGTCCCTTATTTCATGAGGTATCACCACGTGAAGATGTTGTTTCTTGCTTGCTTATACTTAAATAGTGCAGTAGTTTATTTAACTAAAATAAAAATCTCTTGCAAACATTGTTAAGTCAGTTAACATATTAATTATCCCAAAATTATAAATTGTTACAATTTTTTTAATTTTTTTAATAAAAAAAGTAACGCTTATTTTTTTTTATATTTTAAATATTTTCTGAAAGGTGTGGATGTGCTACTAATTAGTAATTACTGTGATCTATCCAACCCTAGATGATTAAGGGAGTATATATCTTTCAATGAGTTTTGTTTGGCCTGAACTCAAGATACCATGCTAAATTAAGTATCTAAAAATTTCAAAGTATTATGAAAGAACTTATATTTATATTATATTTTAAACAAATTATCTTATAAAAAATATGCATAACAAGTAAAATAATGACTTATTAAAATCAGAGTACCAATAAAAAAAAATTCGAGTTGTTATTGTATTGGTGTTCGATCTTCTCTTTCGACATATATAAAGACTTCAATTTTCTATATATATTTATGTATATACCGACCTCCTATGAGATTAGATCCTTAAGTCCCCCTCAAGTTGCGGATTCTTTTTATTATTATAATAACTTATAGATAAATGATGCTTCAACGGCACATTTGTATTCTCTAAAAAATGACCATCAAGTTGACATCTCAATTAATCATCTTAAAGATTTGTATGCAAAACTTTACATTGGCATTATATACACACATGTTGTATACATAATCAAAACTGCACCAAGACATCTCTCTCTCTCTCTCTCTCTCTCTATGGCTTCGTTCTTGTGCAGTTCCTCTTCCTCTTTCCTGTTGCTCTTCTTCCTTATCTTTCTCTCTGCCAAAGTTTCCACCACCACCGGCCAAGAACACTGCAAAGACATTATCCACCTACACTTCTACCTTCACGAAAGGCTCTCCGGCCCGAACGCGACCGGAGCGAGGGTCGTGAGCTCTCCCATCAATGGCTCCTCCTTCGGGGCCATTGTAGTCGCCGACGACCTGCTCACGGAAGGGCCGGAGGAGTCCTCGAAGCTTATCGGACGGGCGCAAGAGCTCGCCGTCCCGGCGCAGCTCCAAGGCTTGGCCATCTTGACGGAGATAAACCTCGTGTTCACGGAAGGGTCGGAGTACAACGGCAGCACGCTCGCGGTCTTCGGAAGGCTCGTTCCGGGCGTCGTGAACGAGCGCAGCATCGTCGGAGGCTCCGGCGCGTTCCGGATGGCACGCGGCTACGTTATCACGACTCTGGTCAGCGCGCCTGCAGGGACCATACTCCTTGAATACAACGCCTATGTCTATGTGTACTGAAATGCTTGCTTAATTTGGTTGGCCTAATTAATATTAAGACACCGAAGCATGGATAAAATGGGAAATATATCATGACTTTAATTTTGAGTATAATTTTAGAATTACCATAAATAATATTAGGAGTTGAATTATACTTACACTTACTAGCTGATAAAATTTTGGATCACTATGGCAAAATCAATAATTGATTGGGATTAATTATATATGATTTAGGATTAAACAATTGAGTCATCATTGAAAGAGTTTTAAAATCACAGTTATTGTATTAGTGAATAGTAAAGTATAAACTTATGAAAATGGAAGGTAAGTTTGGGATATGGAGTGATACACAATTCTTTATTTAAGTATTTTTTAAGTTTGAACTCTTACATATCCAAAAATTTTTTTAAAAAAAAACTTCACCCTACAATAGGGAGCAATTTAGGGAACACAACTTAGTTGAGGTGAAGTATAACGCCCGAGAAGCACGTCCCATCACGTGTGAAAATGCTCTTTCAGAAACATTACGACATCATATTTTACTTGACTTTATAGTTGACCATCTAACAATCAACAAAATACAGAATAAATAATAACTTTCATAAAATAAAATGTACGCAAATTTTAAAATATTTGAAGTGTCTCTACATGCTCTGATTAACTAATACAATTCAATAGGAAACTAAAAGAGACACTTAAATTTAGGATCATTGACTCATGTGCAAGCAATATCCATCACGAGCATCGGCCGTCACATGCGTCACCAACCAACATGCTATCGCATTTCACTGCAAAATCTAAAGCAGCGGAAATAATTCTCTCGTGAACTATAAAACTCAATATGTACGACACAATAGATAATATTTTTTTATGATAAACTAAAAAACATAAGAATAAGCTAATATCATATTATAAAACATAGTCAAAATCATTATTCCTTTAACATTAGTCTTTCATCATTTTCATCATACTTTTTTTTGCATTGGGAGTAAGCTATGACAGTATCATTAGAGATAGTCTAATATTAATTACTACTGAGTCATCATTCGTCATCTTTACTTTTTTTCATCATTCCTTTTCGTTCACATTTTACGTCATCATTCATTCATCATTTATCAATCATCTAATCTAGTATGATCAATGCAATATTTAGACCAGGTGATTATCTTATTATGTTTGACTTGGATGTTTGTTTTATGGTAACTTTGAAGGGCTCACGAGTCTTTAGAGATCTCATTAATAGACCATTGGGGGTGCACAAGTCATGATCGAGGAGAATGCTCGAAAGAACTTTTTATTGTAAGATAGAGAAATGTCCAGATAACAGGAACTAGATAGTAGTTGTTCTATTAATCCCCGATCATTAATAGCATTGTCGCTCTCAAACATTCAATGCATGACAACCTCATCATTAATTTAGTGAATATAATTGACCCTCTTATCTTATCAACATACTAGTCCTTAGCCTAACAAGGAAAATTATTCATCCAAATCTTCAAGATAAATAAACATATCAACAAGCCGACATGGGTCGTGTTCGACACTCTTCAACATCGCGTCAGCAGACCAAAACAATTTGCCAACATGGGTCATATTAGGATGTGACACGATCCGTGCTTCATCATGCCATTAAAATATTAATAGTTTTTCGACACGAAATGCATTGTGGGTCGTGTAACGCCCCCAAATCCACACCCCGCCACCTAGCAGAATGCGAACCTGGTGACGTTACCAACTTACATATTTGAGTTTCTTTTGACCAATCCACTGGTCAATACTATGAATATGTCATTGCGGAAGCCAATACTTGACCTATAACCAGGACCTATGTCATGTGCAAGCCATCTCATCATGAATCCATCACGCTACCACTGTGCAACCATCATCTATTTACACCTATTTGCCTGCAGGATCAAAATGCAGGGAAGATATCCCATGAGCTATGAAGCCCAATATGTAAAGGATAATAATTCAATAGGGTAAAGCATATATGAAGATACAAGTAATGGAGAACATTTCTATCAATCATCTTTATAAACATTCATTTTACCTTTTCTTTCTATCTTTAAAATAATAACAATATGAGATATTCATCCTTATCAGTCTTTCATCAATTCATTTCATCTTTCTTCTTCCCTTTTCAATCAATTATTTTTTATCGATCAATTTCAATCAATGACTTTCAATCAATAATGTTCCATTATTAGTATATGAAGATTCCAGCGATCTGGGGCCAATATAGCTAGCTAGGTCATGGGTCAACCCGAGACCCGTTAATAACAATAACATTTAGCCCATGAGAGAGCACCGATAACCCTCAGGGAATTAAGCCTACTCTCTCTATCAATAACTGAGGACATCAATAACCCTTATAGGATTAAAGTCTGCCCTCTTGCAATAACTCAGAACACCGATAACCCTTATAGGATTAAGACATGTTCTCAATAAACACATGGGAGAACACCGATAATCTTTATAGAATTAAAGTCTGTTCTCTAAGTCCATCGGGGCCTTCTTCTTCATGTATAATTTCAATCACAAACATTTACATCTTTTAACTTTCAATTACCTATAATTCTAAGTTCACGTGAGAGTATACTAACCCTACCTCAATCAAGTTCAATCAATCAATCGAACATTACATCAATCATCTCGGGACACAGTTTATTTTGTGTACATGCA
>LTAE01001281.1:12839-28253 GCA_001647135.1 Pontederia paniculata | reverse complement strand
CTCTCTCTCTCTCTCTCTCTCTCTCTCTCTCTCTCTCTCTCTCTCTCTCTCTCTCTCTGAAAATCGCTTTTTAAACAAGAAAACTATACTTCTCTCTCTGATCTCACTCGTCACCCACGAAAGTGGCACTGAAAGGACACAGTTACCTCCCTAACTACCTCACTCGTAAAATTTTATTTAACTAGCTTATTAATAGTTAAGAATGAAATTTACAAATGAAGTATTTATATATATTTGGATTAAAAATGTTATTGCAGCTAATTTCAGTGCTTTTTATCTTCTTTTCTAACTTAATAAGTTGTAATTATTACTACCTAATAGTACTTAGTAATAATACATATATTTATTACTTCATTTTTGTCGTATCAATGAAATATATTAGTTATTTACCTCATCATGTGGCCAAAACGTGGACTTGAGGACGCTACCTTTTGACTTAAGTTTTGATCATTTGACTAGTCAACAAAAATTTACGGATTAAATGTAGAAAATGAAATAAAACTGAGATGACTAAAGAGTCCAATAGATAAAATGCGAAATATAAACAAATAAAGAGTCTACATATCTCTCAACAACGAGAAGTGCAATATCCTGGCTGGTAGTCAAACAACTCAATAAATAAAAAATAGAGAGACTTAATGATAAATGAGACTCAAAGGTCCATCAATGTGCAGATAGTATCCACCACGAGTAGGAATCCACCACAGTCTAGTTTCCTATGGGATTCAACAAAGGAGAAACGATATCCCAAGGCAACAAGTATATAAAATAAGTAATTAGATATCAACATGAAGATGACATTTAGTTAGGCTTTTCTACTCAGATCAATGGTCATAACAGTAAATATCATAATCTAAGCCTACTCTAAACATAAGGTTAAGGTCATACTCTCCTGGAATAGCATCAGAGGTTCATATTTACCTTCTACCCTAGCACAACCTCAGGAAAAAAACATCAATATCCTGAAATAGCATGAAGATCTCAATATTACATTTACACTGGAACAACATAAGAGAAATAACAACATCCTGGAATAACATCAGGATTGTATCTCATGTTCTGGAACAACATTAGAACATTGATAGGGTCAACATATCCTGGAACTCTGCCCTGGAACAACATCAGGACATAAACAAGATATATGAAACCTGGTATTAGTGTAAATACTTTAATATGAATTTCTTTAACAATCTTGGGTCTTATTCCATTAATGTGTTCATGTGACTTTGGGGTAAATTGGTTAATTGCTAATGAGTCTTCCAAGTACGCCGACTACCAGTGGTGGTGCACTACCACGACCAATACCCAAAAGGGGAGGATGCATGTGAATCCTCTTCGTTGAACAGCGGGAGCAGGCTGCACAACATGAACCAGGTAGTAGCCACGCTACCCGCCCTATATAATTAACTCTAGCGGCTCCTAAACAATAGTCGACATCCTATTTGTGTTATTAATCTTACACCCTTGCCTCAACAAGGTCCTTAGGTATTAAATCAAAGATTTGAATTCCATCTACTGAGTCTTAGGCTCGGGTCGTGTGGTCAAAATACGGCCTGTGTCCTATCGAGTCAACACGGGCCGCGTCACGATGACATGGTCCGTATGCTGCCTAGGTTTTTCTGTCGTTGCGTCTGTCTCGTTCGGTTCGTTGGCGCTCCACGCCGATGTCGCATCGTGATTCGATGCCTCCGCGCTCCACGTCCATTCAAAGTGCTCCGCGTTCACTGTCGTTGGCTGTGTTATGCTCTACGTCGCCTGGTCGTGTCCGGGTGGTTCGACATGGGCCACGTCAGGGTGACACAGATTGTGGTTTTCTAGGGTTTTGCGCTGCCACCATCGTGTCGAGTTCCAAGTCCGTCGTGCGCCGTGTTTGCCATGCACGTGCCGTGTGCCGCTCGCGTTTGCCATGCACGTGCCGTGTGCCGCTCGCGTCTGCCGTGTCTCGCTTGTGCGTTCCGATATGCACTCGCCATGTGCCGCCATATGTCGCGTCCTCTGACGTGTTCCATCCGCTTTGCGTTCCCAAGACACTTGCTATGTGTCGTCACCTACTGTCGGAGTAACCTGCGCATCTCTATTGCGGACAGTGCAGCCAGGCGCGCATAGTGCCTGGCGCGTTCTGTTGCCCACGCAACATCGCCATCAATTAGGTAACACGGTCCGCGTTATTCCCACGCAGACCGTTTTCATCATCTTCTCCAAACATGGCTGTCGTGTGTTTTCGCCGGATTTCAGGCCGTTCTTTTCAAGATTTTTAGATTCGTTTAAATTCATTTTATGGGTAAGATTTTCCCTATTCAGATCTCAATCATCACAACAATTTCTAGGAAAAACTAGGGAAAAATCCAAGAAAACATGCAGATCTAATACTTTATCTTATGTACAAGGAATCCGCCAAAAAATATACCTTCGGGTTCGCCGGGATTTGTCCTACTTTTTCGAAGACATCCTCTCTGATGTCTCTCTTGTTGAGATGAATGATCTTTCTCTCCTAGGCCGAATAAAATTCATAGGATGAGAGAAAGAAGAAGAGAAAAAATGAACATGGGGAGAAGGGAAGAATCCTCTTACTTAGGGTTGGCCACAATTTTCAAAATAAAAATATGTGACTCAAACTCCTAGGGGTTATTTATAATCCAAGAGTCCATGTTTATTGGACAATCACTGAAATTTCAAATTTAAATTAATTAGGAAATAACTAGGATTCTGATTTTTATTTTCTAGTTATGAAGATATCTTTGAGGAGATAAAATCTTAGTGAATTTGAATTTGAATTTGATTATAGGGATATTTTTGAAATAGAAAGATCTGGGGATACATTATATATCTTAAAAACTTGCATAATTTTGTATTGTATAGGCATATTAATTAATTTTGTTTGAAATATAAACTCTTAGATTTTATGATACAAATTTATAGGAGAAAATACGAGTATACTTAAACTCTCAAACTTGATAATTTTGGATGACCCTGCTTGATAAATTAGCGAGCCAAATAAAGCATCCAATATTTGATTGATTTAACTTGTTAAGAGCCAATTCAGTTTGTCAAACACCTCTAGCACACCTATAACACCCAAAAAATCATTAATTTTAGTCAAATATAAGTTATTACAATATTTTATTTCGACATTTGATTTTTTTAGATTAAAATCATTACAGTTCATGTCTTATTGCTAGTATCACCTATGAATGGTGGACACTACAACAAAATGATCATCTAAGGACACATATTTACTTCATTAGAGACATATGTATTGCGTCCTTAACACATTCGACACTATAAAAAACGTCTCAGTACTTGGTGTCCAAAAAAAAATTTAAGGATATAAATAAACGTGTCTCTATCTAGCGTCGTTAACATTGAGACACTATAAATGCGTCTTTATTAATCGTTGATACCTCAAGGACACAATTACATAAGTCGTTAATATATATTATTAACATAAAGACACATTTATATGTATTGTTAGTAACTGTCCATAATATAAGGACTCTTTCAACTATGTTATAAGAAAGTGTCACCAACATAAGGGCGCCTCTAAATGCATTCCTAATAAGTGTCACTAATATTACAACACAAATTCAATGTGTCACCAACAAGTGTTGTAAGGACGTCAAATTGCGTCAGTATCAAGCATCAATAACTTAAAGACGTTATTCAATGTCGCCTTCAAGCGTCCCTATCGTAAGGACATTATTCAATGAGTCATTAGCAAGGACACTGTTATTTTTATAGATAAAATCACCTCAAATGTAAGAATATTTTATTATTGTATTGTGTATATTGTAGTTATTATTAAATACATAATTTAAACATTCCAAATTACATGTTATATAAGTTTTGCAATCACTCACATTTTGTGAAATTAAATGAATTTTTTTTCAAATTAAAATAATATCAATTGGAGTAACAATAAAAACTATTGTATCAACTTGAAATATATTTATTTATCATTGAGCATCAAATATTTATAAGTAACATTATAAAAGATTTTTTACATGATAAGATATTTGAACTAGATAAAATGACAAATCTAAAATTCTCCATGACAATGAAATTTGAGTTTGCATATTGACAATTGAATTCTTTCATTCATGTCCATGTTCATATAAAAAAGACTAATAAGCAATTGAACAAAATTCTCTAATCAAACAATTACAAAATAATATTTTACATATCATTAATATAGCCAAAATAATTACTTACTTGTGAAGTTGATGATTCTTCTGCACTTCCTACAAAATGCTCTACTAGAGAATTTATATTTTTTATTTGATATTGCATAGAAGAAATTTATTCTTGATGAATCTTCTCCATTTTTTAAATTTTATCTTCAAATTGTAATTTCATTTGTTCCCTAATTTCTTAAACACGATTATGAAAGCAAAAAAAATATGTTCAAACATAAGAAATTAATAGTCAATTATGAAAAATAGTCACACCTTAAGAAACTCTTTGAAACACCTCAAATGTAAAGATAAAATAAATGTTATGTTCAAATATCACTAGACAAAGAATATTAATTTAAACGTAAATCAAATGCCACATTGATAGATGAATATTGATTTGAAAATAAAATGACAGATTGCTACTTAACAATATACCTGAACTAAATGGCGGCTTGAATACAATGTAGTCTCAATGATAGAAATATCTAACAAAAATTATTTTAATCAATAAAAAATATAATTAAATACTCATTATTGTATAATCAAACTTAAACAAAAAAGAATATAATTGAATTTGAATAAAAGGAACATGTATCACGCATAAGCTCCCTGAGTCCGCGCGCAAGACTTCCTTGCGCACAGGGAGCCCCACTCGGGGCTTCCCCTCACTACAAAATAATGAAATGTATTAAGAGATAATTATCTTCATCGTTCTCCTCCTCACTACAAGACATGAAATATATTAAAATATAATAATAAAATAAATAAATATTAAATATGTAAAAGCATAAAAGTTTTTTACCGTGCTCTTTGAATGATATCAATCGTGTCAAATATCTGCAAAAAAAGTCCCAAAGATTTTGAAATAAAAAATTAAAACATAACTAAATAAAATTCCCCGAAGCAGCGAGTAAATAAAAAAATTCAACAGGCTCGCCCATGCATGTCAGGGTCACGCCCGCGCCTGGCAGCGGGCATGGCAGCAGGGCGCACCCACTGGATCCGACAGACCCATGTCGGATTGTGTCGGATCCGGCTGATCCATGCCGGATCAACGTCGATCCGGGGCACACCCGTTGGATCGGGCGGATGCATGCCTGATCGGGACGGATCCAACCAATCCATGCCGGATCACACGTCGAAGAGGGAGAGGGGAGTGAGGAGAGGAGACATACACGCCGGAGAAGGAGGAGAAAAGGTCGGAGAAGAGGGGGAGGTGATTTTGCCTTAAGGGGAGGCCGTTTGTCGCCTCTGCCACTTGTCGCCGTCGCCGGATAGGGGAGTGAGGAGAGGAGACATCCGCAACACATGGTAAGAGGAAAGAGTGAAAAAAAAGAAAACGTCCAGGGTCCTAAAGTTATTTTTCGGACTTTAGGTCGGTCTCTTAAGACCACCCCAATTGGGTTAAGAATACTACCTCCTCTTAAAATGTATGATTCAATTAAATAAAGAAGTACTTATACCTAATTTACTTTATCATAAGATTTAGTTATACTTTATCATAAGTATCATAAGTATTTATACCTAATTTAATTTATCTATATATTATTGATAGGAGAATGTGATAAGTATTATCATTGTCATTCATATAAAATACAATTATTAATCAATAATTATATTTTTAATATTAAAATTAATTAAAGTGTAACTAAAACTCTTTAATTTCATTATCAAATAATCAAATTATTTTTTTAATATTTTAAGACTCAAACTCTATAATTACATTATCAAAAGACAAATTTAAATTTTTAATCATTAGAATTATTATTAATTTTTAAAATTATATATTCGTATAAATAAATGATAATAATAACCATATATGTTGTAGGAAATAAATATATATTATTTAAAACAAAGATAAATACATAAGATTGTGACAAGTATTATAATGTCATATCATCCATATAAAACAGAAGTAATAAGTATCATTTAAATATTAATTTAACAAAAATAAAATATGAGTTTGACTTAATTTATAATTAGGTCTCTTAAAAATTTTAAGTTTAATATTTATATTATAATCTTATGTTTTTACAATTTTATAATTCCATAATTATTTATTTGAAAAAAAGGTGAATAATCTTATATGGTTAATTTCATCGTAAATATCATAAATTATTTTCATCATGATTTTTTTATATAAATATTAAAAAATCTAGTTGTCATCTAAAACACTACCTAATGCATCTCTATTATTCACAATAGTTATGACGCAACTCAAACGTTGTTATATAGAGACATAAATTATCTGCGTTGTGAATTTGGAGACACAATATCGAAGCGTACTTATAATCTGAACTAATATAAAAATACTTAAATTATTGTGTCTTAATTTAAAAAAAATTAGGATGCAAATTGAATGGCGTCCTTAATACTTTATAATAACTAATATAAGGATGCTTAAATTATAAAGATGTAAATTATTTGCGTTGAGAATTTGGAGACGCGATATAGAAGTGTGGTTATGATCTGAACTAATATAAGAGCGCTTAAATTATTGTGTCTTAATTTTTAAAAATTAGGACGTAAATTTTAATGACGTCCTTAATACTTTATAATGACTAATATAAGGACGCTTAAATTATAGAGACGTAAATTATTTGCGTTGAGAATTTGGAGACAGCAAAGTGTAGTTATGATCTTATCTAATATAAGGACGCTTAAATTATTGTATCTTAATTTTTAAAAATTAGGACGCAAATTGTAGTTGTGTCCTTAATACTTTATAATAATGGAGACGCTATAAGCAAGCCTGTCAAAAATTGGACGCTTTAGATAAAAGGACAATGTTATGTATTGCGTCCTTAAGAATGCATCCCTAGATGACCATTTTGTTGTAGTGCGACCATAATATGGTCCACAATCATCAGTGCAAGCATTTGTCCTCCGACTGACATTGCAGTGTATCTTCCGGGTGGGGCCATATTCTTTCCGTATGGTGGCACAACAATATGTGCTTGTCTATGCGGCATCTCTCAAGTGTCGTCTCCACTAGCTATATCCAGATGATGAGAGTCAGTCATTAGTATCCTCGAAATAGAAATTCATTCATTTTATATACTAACATAAGGTGTAATCAACTTTATGCTTAAATTAGAGCATATACAACTTTCATGTAGTAATTAAGCTACATCGCTTATGCTAATCCTAGCATATATCATCATCAATTCTATCAAACCAAGTATTTTGCAATAAACATAAACATGAATATGCATATTATCACAAACCAAACAAGCACAAAGTTCGGGTTCCGATATCATAACTTGTTATGCCCTGAACCCATTTTTCGGGATGCGACAAAGGGGTTAGCGATATTTCACTAATTCAAATTCAAGCTCAATTTACCAATGGTCAAAATGAAAGGCCAATGACCCAAAATAAACTAACTCTAGAATTTACCAAAATTTTTAGCATGACCTTTACAACAAATAATGATTTTTTTCGATATCGCAATGATTGTCTCTGTAGCACCATCACTAGTCTGTGAAGCTCTTATCGTGACTGCCATTAATAGCGGACACACACGACATTTCCTTTTTTTGGTGAGCAATACGAACACCAACTCAAAAGGGGTATACATTTGTATACAAATATATGTATAAGTGCATCATCATATGAATGATAAATTTGGATTAATATGTCTGAAGTCATGTATGTTAGATATAATCAAGTTTAATATTAACTGTGATTAGTGTTGATGCTTATGTACATATGAGTAAGTATGGTGAATCTAATTTTAATGATAAGTTTCATATGAACAAGAAAGGTAGTTAACCTACTGTTGATGACTAGATAATTTTGTGCTAAGGATATAGCTAATGGATTAATTATATAATGAAAGAAACATTAGTAATTATAAAAGACCAACAAATGGTACTTGTTATATACTATGATAATTTTGATGGCAAATGATATGATTAGTATATGTATATATGTGTTGATGAATATGGGTAATTACCATTTTGTATGATTTAACATATAACTAGTTACCTTATGAACATTGTGATTAGGAAGTGACCACAAGCATGCTAATTAATTACTATTAAAGTAAAGCATGTACCATGATATGTTTTTTTGTAAGTAATGATATAAATAGATGGAGTCATATGTAAAAGTGATGATTGCTTAAATCTTAAATTTATAAATAATAAATAAAATATAATCTCGATTTGATTTTGTGCTTAGTTTGGGAATGTATAATTTAAGTTTGTGAGTATATGTGTAGGAGGATTAATAGAATCTAATCGAAAAATTGATTAGGTTCTCAATTGATTGATTTGCTCATATGCGGGAGACCCGACGAGATTGAGAATAGTCGAGGTGAGTGGAATTCCCATGAACCTAGATCAATGCCACATTGTAGTGGTTCAGTTAAATTATTTCTTTAGCTCATGTGACTAATTATGTTAATCAATGATGTGATTGTCATTTGAGCTAATGTTGTGATGTGCGAGTTCGATTTTCTGATGTTTTTCGTATGAATTCTTGTACTTGGTTTGTTTTAGATTTATGGATGGTGTTTTATCTAAATATAGATATTGGAAGCTTTTATGCTTGTGTGCCATAAATTCTGAATGATAATTGATGACAGGAAAGGGTATACCTAAATAATTTGATCCAACCTCCAAAAAACTTGCCCCAATCTCTATTTTTATAAACAATTTCTGCTGATTTATTTCTATTTTTCGTGTTATGAATATTCAACATCATCATTATTGGATTTTGGGATTCTGAGCTAATTTAAGGAGATTTTAACCGGATTCCGTGGTTTCAACGATTTGAACATTTGAAATTTGAAAATCCTTCTCTTTTTGTTACAACTGAGGAACCAAGGGAACTTTCATAACTGCCCCCAGATTTTGCGGAGGTTACCCCCCAGATATTGCAGAGCTTACCCCTCACCTGACCGAGATTTTGGAGATTCTGGGAATTTTGAATTCTTTTGACCTCCAGATTTTGGGAAATCAATAGAGGAAATCTGAGGACGACACAGAGGAGGATATGAGGAAGAAGAAGACAATGTGCGCGTGGGAGAGAACAGACGCCGGATGACTTTAGATTTTCTGCACTAGTTTATTTTCCGACAAGGATGTTGGCCGAACTATTTTCTACTTTTGTAACTGCTAACCCTAGGATGTCCGACTAAACTCTTATCACCAGAATCCTGGGAGAACATCTGTTTCTATCCTAATCTTCTCTGAAATGTTTTAAGTTTATCTTCTATATCGCCTACATGATCTCATGCTTGGAATTGTGTTTGATGGATATTTTTTGTATTATTTGTGTTATTAGTTTGGTTCTTCCCAAGTGCGCACTGTCCAAAAGGGCCTTATAGTGTTGCCACATTCACACAATGAGCCTGGAGATTAGTGATGAAGTTTGGGGGAACCTTAGTCCAGGTTATGCCTTCTGAGTTAAGTGATATGTGAGAGTTTGCCCCTACCTCTAGAGCTTGACCCGGAGCGAGTAACAACTATCTTGAATTTGACTTGTAGATTTAGATAGAGAGGGGAACCAAGTTTCCTTGACCTCGAGAGAGGCTTGATAGGTAACTTGGGGAACAATTCTTTTGGTCGGCCCCGTGAGCATACGCCACGAGAGTGGGGGCTTACTGATCAGGTTATCGCTGCGAGAACAGGATGATGCTCCGACCTGAGAAACTCTCTGACTAAACCTTTAAGTCCCCCTTGAAAAAGAGGTCAGTGCACGTTGAGAGGCGGTACCCCTCTGGAACTTGGGTGTCAAGATTTATAATCTTTTATCGGGATTTAAGATGGTGAACTCTCCTCCGAGAGGGAGAGTGTGACTATGGCCTTATTACATTTGGTCAAGCTTTGAGCCTCCATCGCGAGAGCGGTAAGGTGAAAGGTAGAGTAATCACCACGAGAGCGGGGTTGCCTTGACCCGTGGTGTAAGGGCCTGGGTGACTTCATATATTTTCACGTCAAAGAGTAGATGGGTGTGATTCAGATGTGAACCTAGGGTTTTGGTGTTCTCTCCTCATTAGAATTATCTTTCTTTTAATTTTTGTAGTTCTTATTTTAAAAAATCCAAAAATATTATTTCTGTTGATTACCCCTCACCTATTCCGGTTAGGGCTTGGACCTCTAGTGTCAAGCCCCAACCGCGAGAGCTTGAATGAGAAAAAGTGGTAATAGAAGCGTGAAAACAAAATTTCCCTATGGATCGATACCTGAAGTACTCGACGATTTCCATATACTTGCGGTGATAGGAGTGTGTTAGGTTTACAAATATTAAAATTTGAAGTGAAGGCAATTTTTCAAAGAAGATTGATCCTGGTTTATGCCTTAACATGTGGTCATTTTCTATTCTACCCCACACTTCGCATCAATAATCTAAGTCCGAACTTCGAGAACTACTTTGAGAAACTATCATAATATATGTATACATCATGCATGTGCATTTAGAACATAGTAGCTCACTTGGAGTGAGGAGATGGTGATGATGATGATGACAGTTCTCCCTCGTATGGGTGAATGATAGTTCGCGTGGTTGAGGTGATCTACATATGATATCGTGATGGTGATGGTAGCTCTTCCTCATGTGGGCGAGCGACGGCTGCGTGGTCGAGGTGATCTACATCTGAATGGTGGTGCCCTTGTGTGGGCGAGCGACGGCTTGCGCGATCGAGGTGGTCATCTGTTGGGGTGGATAGTGGATGTGATCGCAGATGATGAGGTGTCATGACACATAGCTTTAGTTCATGCATAACATACTTTAACTTTGCATATGATTGCAAGTGTTTTCATAAATTAAGCTATTATGATATAAACTCTTGTTGAGTATTTGATGATGGCTTTTCGGATGCGATTTCTATCGAATTTATTTTTCGGATGGTTTAATATTTTATGGAGTCATTTTTCACTCACTGAGATCTTTCATGTTCACCCCTCAATTGTTAGTATTTTGCAGGTGAAGAGGTGGAGGTACTCCTCGAGAATTGACTATTTGTAGCTTTTGCATGCTTATCGAGCATTAAAAGGAAAAATAATTAGGTTGTGTGTGTATATGAGAGATTTGGAGAGGATGAGACTTGTAATCTTTTCTATTCTTGTCATGTCCATTTATTTATCCTACTTTTTAAACCCTTATGTTTTATTAATTCCGTTAAGTTATTTCGGATTGGTGTGAACTCTCCTCGAGCATTTGGCCTTTACTTTTATTATATTTGATTTAATTGAGATTATATGATTTGAGCTTGGTCCTATTCCTTATTGTATTTGATGAAATATAAATTTTTAGCAAAGATCATGCTTAAATTTTTGGCAAATTCTTGAGTTAGTTTTATTTTTAAGTCATTGGCCATTTTGATTATCGTTGTTTATTGAGTTTGAATTTGAATTTGTTAATATCGTAACACCCCTTGTCATATCCCTAACGTTGGATTTGGGGCGTGACAAGTTTTGGTATCAAAGCCTAGGCTTTGATCCAATGCAAGGACGTGGGTAGGATCGGAGTTTAAATTGAAAGAAATTGTATGTGTTTGTTTAATTCATGTTTGTGTGTGTACACACACACACAAATACACACACAGACACACACACACACACACACACACACACACACACACACACACACACACACACACACACACATATACCTTGTATGCTTGTTGCATAAAGTTGATATGGATTTTAACTTATGATACGCTATGTTAATTTTCAATTATGCTATGTTATGACACAATATAGATGCAAATTTGAAATCTTTAAACCTTGCATATATAATGTTTCTGAAAATGTTAAATTGACACAGATTTAAGTGATAAACACGGTTATGATGACAACTTTTGATTGATATCGGAATCTGATAGGAGTGCTAGCTCTTGGTTGATATTGAGGTCTATTATGCACGACAGAATTTGGTCGATCAATAGCCATTGATCATCTTAGGGTGATCATTTTGTGAACGGATGCTCATATTACACTCTTAGTTTCTTCTTTGAAGGACGAGAACCAGCTATGTAGCATCTACATCGATAATTTAGACCGGTAAACTGTATTATGTGTCCTTTATATTATTCTTGAAGCTTTCCGAGAAGTGTAAAAGAAATATGATTGAGAAGTGAAGCAAGTCCCATTGAGCCAGTATCACTAGATTAAATTTATATACTAGTAATTTTGATTTGATTTGCTATGAGAATGAAATCAAGGATAATGACGTTGATGAATTTGAGAACAAGACTCGATGATTGTCGAAATCTAAATGACAAAATTTGAGTGAACATTATAAATTGCAAACTTAAAGGAAAATGAATGAATCAAATTGAGTGTTCTTGGCCAAGATTATTTTGTCTTACTTGAAGAAAATAAATGAAACATATGATTCGATGTCGATTGGAATATAAGAATGACTTTCATAATTATCACATTGATGTCTCTATTCATGAGGAACAAAAGCGATGATCACCTGAAATAGGTAATGACATAGTGTCAATTTTACTATCAAGTTCTGAAATCCTTGTCGATGGTCTTTGATCAAGATAAGAATATTATCTATATTGATAAGTTAATTTTCATATCCATGAGCAAATGAGTGTAGTGGATTGTGCCACTTATGTTAGGAAAATAATAGCCTTTAAGGCTGAGAGTTCACTTGCAGAAGAAAGGTGATAGTCTAAATACGAAAAGAGACCTAAGTGTCCTACCCTTGCTCAGACTAAGAGTACACAAAATGGATAATAAGACAATCTTGTATCTCGACATTAATCATGAGATAGTTGAAATATTAACCTTTGTAAATAAGAGATGTGGATAACTCTTGACTCGGTGTTATGATTTCGTGCTCATAGACCTCGTGCATTTGTTGGTTTTCATTAAACACAGTCTGCAATCATTAATTATTAATTTAACAAATTCTGTTATATGTAGGAGATTATTTTTCAGAGACGACAGAAGGATGTTGTCCTTGCACGTGACCTATAATTTATGATTAAGAAAAGTGTTCTCGAGTAATAAGATGAAATGCTGAGTAAACTTCGAGTTGAATCTTTATGGATAGATAGATATACTGATGTAAGATATGTGGATCGAGATAAGATTATTAATTAGATGTCATTGACTCTTGACCTATTATCGCCATTCATGATTTGTTATTAAGGATGGTTAATGTATCATTATTAATTTGGAACAATCATATTTAGCACAGAATTTAATTGTCACAATTAGACTAATCCCGTGAATTTCAGGATTATTATGATCGATTTATGTAGTTCACTAAATAATTCTGATTCCTCACATGATTTTCATGATCATTTGTGATGATCGTCCATCATTGTGAATTATGAATCATTTGTAAGACTTGATTCATTGTCGATACATTGTTATTGTCAATTCCCTATTCGTTACTATCAAATATTGGTTCACAATTGGTTATTAATCTCCATCACCATTTTTCAATCATTCAATGATTTGCAACTAATTATTAATCTTTCATCACTTTATGACTCGTCATTGTTGGTTACTTACTAATTGTTGATTTTTATTTATTGGCATAAATCATTATTCTTAGTCACATAGTGTTGGCTCATAGAAGACTTATCGATGTTGACCATGGAGTTAATTGACAATTCTTATTTCATCATTATTTATCATGATCCTTTTAAAAAATCAATCAATTTATCATGATTCATTGTTATTGATTTTTGGCAATATTGTCGACTTATGGTTTGTCATTGTCAAACATGACCTCTCATTATTAATTATGCAATCAATATTAATTCCTACCTCATTGTTATCGACACAAGATCATTGGTGGTTATTAAATCATGGTTGTCGATATTTGAAATCGTTTACTGATCAAGGTCCATCATATTGATTATAATCATGACTGATTATTATTTTATTATCATTGATTGTGACTCATCATCCTTGAGTATAGACTCAGTATATTCTTCAATCACATTCGCTCATCACGTCTCATTCAATTGGGCTGACTAAATTGCAATTGTCATTTCTTGACTTGGTATGACCAGGCTAGCGATTCTTACCAATTCGTTGGCACATATTTTAATACATCATCAATTTTTAACATTTTTAGATGGACTAATTGAAAGCTCATTGAAAGGCTAATCAAAGTTGTGCACATCTGGTAATCGATTGAGAACTCAAATTGAGTCATCGACTCTATCATCTATGGTGTGTTGGTGAAACGTTCGTCGAAAGAGCGATTGGAGTGGGGTGCCTTTCGATCCTCGGTCAAGAGCTCAAACTAACATTAGCAATTTAAAGTCATTAAAAGAGAAAGAGCAAAAAATATTCAATGTTAGGTTGAAATGATTTCATAAGATACATTGTAATGAAATTGAACTATGATCTAGTGTTCGAGATATTTTTTGATTTTTATTCGTAGTCTACATCAAGGAATATGATTTATAAATACAAAGAAATCGATGAAGTGTGGGTTTATCAGATTCTAATTTTTAAGTGAGTGCCACAATTTTAGGTTATGTTTGACATCGAGAAACTCAAGTCAATTGAAGTTGATATTTTATCTGGATGTTAGATGGTGAGAAATATTTTGCCACAATTTTGAAGAGAGATTGTTGAATCTAGGATCCCGAGAGTGTTTTGAATGATCACAAATTTGTAAGTGAACTCAGCCTGTACTGATGAACTTGTTGAGCTGATTTCTGTAACAGGATATATCCAAGTTCAGAGTAGTGGTCGACCTGAGTTGAAGGAATGGACGACCTGTGCACACGTAACATATATCAGAAGAACTATGTGTGCAGCGGGCATCCTAAGTATATGAAGCGGTCGACCAACATTAGAGGGAGAATACATGTGAAAAGGAGCAGAAGCATAAATGGTCGACCAAAGATGTTAAGAGGCCGACCGATAATGGAGGAGTACATATAGAAGGGGGATCAGAAGTTAACGGGTCGACCAGTGTTGAAGAAAGGACGACCGATATAAAAGGCTGAACTGAGGAGGTCGCCCAATGTTGAGGAATGGGCGATCCCAAGATAACACCTTTCATACAAAAGGTTGGGAGTGGTCGTCTGAAGGGCTCAAGGTAGAGACAGTGGAAGACCGGAAGACTGCCAGGCTGAGGGTGGACGTCCAGAGGCCTCAGGGTGGAGACAGTGGACGACCAAAGCAGAAGTCAGCTGATGAGTGGTCGATCACAGGATGTGTGCAGACGACCGGTTGGCATTAGGTGAAGACAGAGGACGTCCGGAGTCTTGGAGAGAAGACAAGCGGGCGCCCAGGAGTTTGTC
>LTAE01001281.1:0-10798 GCA_001647135.1 Pontederia paniculata | reverse complement strand
GACTTCACCGAAGCAGCGGTCGACCAAAGCTGGAGCAGCGGGTGACCGGAGTAGTAGGTGAAGGAACTATACTTGCATTAACGGCTAGTTTTCTGAGAGAGAGAGAATTAGGTCTTTAGTGCAAAGTATATAATCCCACGAGTCTTGAGAAGTAACTTTGGCATACTTTGACAGATATTGTGCGAACGAGTGAAAGCCTTAGTTCCCCCTGTGAGAAGGGTCCAAGAGCTCTTGAGAAAGATTTGTAAGAAGTTGTCTCCTTGTCCTCGTGCAAGAAAGGAGAAGTTGTAAGGGAGCCTTCGCCCTTGAAGAAGGACATAGTTATCTCCGGAGATCTCGTGAGAGAAGACCAGAGCGGGGACGTAGGCCAGGAGTTCGACCGAACCTCGTCAACAAACAGTGTGTTTGTGTGTTGTTCGATTTTCTCTCTACTCTCCTCTCTCTACTTATATTTATAATCGTATATGTATGTTTCCGCTGACATAACACATCTAGGTTAATATTAAAAGAGAGAAAGTTTTTTTAATGCACCAATTCACCTCCCCCCCTTTTGGTGCCATCCAGATCCTATAGAAGGCCCTCCTGATAGTAGTGTCTAGCATATGATAGACCCTCCCCCTCCGTCGGCTTAGTGGGCTGTGCCGGCTCCTCGGGCTCATCCTCAGTAGCTAGAGGTGGGAAGTACATCCAGTTGGCACAATCCATAATTGTGATCCGTGCCTTATTGCCAGAGGCAATATTCTCCTTGCGGCCCTTGAAAATGAAGTACATCTCACCCTTAATCATCGTAATAAGCTTCATGTGAATTACCTTTAGGCGATCGATCCTGGATGGTGCTAGAGGTAAGAGGGTGTGAGGTGAAGACGACAGTGCTCTGCAATAGTTGTGACCAGGCCGCCGATAACGATGGTGCCCTTAGTCTTCTTCGCGCATTTCTTCAGGTTAAAGGCTAAGAATGCACCAACATTAATCTGTCTCCCCTCCATCATCGCCCACATAAGAAACAAGTTTGTCTCGTTCACGGCCCCGTTGTTGTCGCCTCGACCACAAATGGTGTTGGCGAGATCCTATGGACATATCCTAGGACTGGATTCTGGATCCTACTTGCCTTGGTGCGTGCGAACTGCAAATGTTCCTCTCCTGTGATGGACCTCCAAAAGTCAGAGGCACTGAACTCACTATTATCTGGGTTGTGGTCGAGCTCTAGGAACCCAAACACGAATTGAGTTCCCTCAGGGTAAAGTAAACTCCTGATTGTATATTAGGAAGGAGATGATGGGCACCTCCCGTCTGGATCTCTCTTTATGTGGAGTCAATCTGTCAATATGCTTTGCCTCGAAGGAACTCAAGAAATCGTATGTCAACTTCACATAAGTTAGCCATTGCTTAAGTAAAAACTCTCCCATGCCGACCCGACCAAAGAGTGTGATGACATCATCATAGACTCCAATCTGGTGCATTGTGTCGAGGCATGCATACTTAGTGGTGATGATTTGCAGTTGTCGGATCCTCTGATAGAGTCTCTCTTGTTCCTAGTATCTGTATTGAAAGTGTACTGGCTTTGGAATCATGATTAGGTATGGCATCTGGGCACGGCCTTCTTCCTCAATTACTTCTAAAGTTCGGTGGTGGGGAGGCATTCTACAGAATGAACACGATCCGCACTGGAGAGGGAAATAGGGTGCGTCGAAGAAGTTGAAAATGGCATGTGCTGGGTGAAACAGGTCGTGTCAGGTAGCGAAATCTGAAGGTCAGTTGCTGGACACAACTGAGTTAA
Source organism: Pontederia paniculata (assembly GCA_001647135.1). Classification (NCBI taxonomy): domain Eukaryota; kingdom Viridiplantae; phylum Streptophyta; class Magnoliopsida; order Commelinales; family Pontederiaceae; genus Pontederia; species Pontederia paniculata. Next base: position 9,021 of record LTAE01001281.1, on the reverse strand, counting down.
GAGAGAGAGAGGAGCGCGACCTGATTTATCGATCGATATGGCCGGACGCGGCAGTGCTGTTGATCGTGTCAGAGAAGTCTAGCGCGGGTGCGGCTTGTCTCGTGCAGTTGAAGAAGGGGCCACCCACACGAGGTCTGAACGCGTTTGGGGACGCGGCTCGGCTGGTGAGAACGCGGCCAGAGTTTTTGTGTCGATTGCCGCGATTTTCGATGGTTAATGAACGCATCCGACGTAGAGGGGCGCGGTCTGTGATTGATGGCGGCGGCGTTGGCTCCGTGTGATTGAAGAAGGTTGGCGTGGCCGTTGTAAGAGGGCTGTGACGCGGGTGGAGACGCGGCTGGCGGTGAAGGAATTGCTGATCTTAGCCGCGGGCAGTGTTGGGTCGGAGATCCGCCGACAAAGACGGACGTGGCAGAGTTGCAGTGGACGCAGGTGGAGGGGCGAAGGATCTAAAGATGGAGATGAAAGGTAATGACAATTGATTTATATAGAAAAAAATTACCATTCATTAATGGCGACGGGGGCACGCGGGTAGTTGGCACGACGATCGAGGCAATGCGCAGATTATGGAGAATCTTACTGCGGAACGCATTCTGATAGATGTGACGAGTTTATGACACGAGCCATTTTGGGTGGCACGATCCATTTTTTCTCGCATGACCTTGACCGTGTATGAACTTCGAAGCGTGATTTGACCATTTACTGACTTCATTGAATGCGACGACACTGTGGGTGTTGTTGACTGATGTAATGTGTCGATGGTGATTCTGAGGAATTGAAACGTGACGGGAAGGACGCGGACTGTGTTCATCTGTGTTGTGAACAATTGATATGTTGCTGGCAGTTACTGACACGATATGTTTTCCCAAAAGATAAAACAGTCCATTTTGGCTCGCTTACCCATTGACCGGGAACAGATTTCAAAGCGTTGAAGGGTGCGTGACTCATTAGGCGTGCACACGAAGATCAGGATTCTAACTTGCCAGATATGATCGTTCGCTCTGAATATTAAATGCTTTGACACTGCCGTTTTGTCGTGAACAACATGGTCCGTGTCCTATTGAAATTATATTTTGTTGCCAATGGACCGTTTTGAGAAACCTACCACAATACACTGAACACGATGACTATTAGTAAATCACGAGGCCCATGCCACACTAGACGTGGGCCATTTCTTAGACCGTTTCAGGGGCTGCATTTTTTTTACCCTAGCAGATAGACTCTTCGATTCAAAATAAAATAAAAATAGAAAAGCGAAAAAATGAAAAACGAAGGAATTAAGAAAAGAACATTCTCACCAGGATATATGATTTGATTGTGGGTGTTCCGTCCTATGATATTACTTAGCAAATTTTGATGAGTAGGCAGCCGGTCGCCACACAATTATCACCATGTAGTTGCATGAGTATTGTTTTGCCCTTGTCTTGAGATCTTGGTTTCATTTGGAGTTGTGTTAGAGTTGCGCTCTTTGGTCTCCAAAGTCAGTTTGTTATTATTGATGATGCTAATTGTCCATAATGTGTTCTTCTCTCCCCTTTTGGCGTTGAATGTTGAGATAAGCTGGATGTGATGATTGGATTATCCGAAGGCGAGCTCCTGCTTCGGACTTGTCCGTTTTCAATAACATACTAACTATTCTCCTTCACAGCCACTCCATTGTCCATGTCATGGACTGATACACTCTTCGTAGTCTCCATCGACTTATATATGAGTATTGATGGTGACATGGACAAATGACGGTTGTTAGATTCTCCATATGCTTTGCCTTCAAAGATTCGGCCAAGTGAGAAGATAGATCTTCAACTTGCTTCTCTAGTTTCTAAATCTTGGCTTGCATTATTGATGCATCACATCAAGTGCATATTTTTAGGTCCCTTTTAGTTGTGATTCATATCGTTTCTACACCTTTTTGTGAAGCTGGAGTCCCATTTGTTTGCTAAGTTCTATTTTTTGTCAAGCATTCATCTCTATGAGCTTAACCTTGTCATTTTATACATTTCGTACGTTTTGATTCTGCTTTGATCTTCTATTTCAGGAACTACAAGAAACGAAGCTTCACACCCTTGTTGATACAAGATCACAACCCTGCATGAGGAAATCGCTTGACGATAAAAGAAACCAAAAATGGAAACGAATCTGTCAGCTCATGATTGCCAGTACATAGCAGACGAATTAGAAGAAAATAATTCGGGGCTAGACAAAAGGACACATGTTCATATGGAGGCCACTCATATAAAAGGACTAGTTAAGGAAAAAGAAGGCATCTTCCAGAATCGCCAATCATTCCTTCTCATATCACTCACCCACCATTCCACTATCACCACAGGATGATCACCTACCATACTTGGACAACATCGCAGGAGAAGACGATGCACGACATCAACGCCTTTCTTTTGATCGGCAACTTGAAACAATGAGAACTTCTAAATATTACTTTCTCGTTTATTCGATGAACATATTCTATAACTAATAGGATAATCTAGCGTTAGCAGTAGGAGATGATGGATTTGGATTTCTATTTTGGTTTCTGAACTTGCTTGAACTATTTATGATTTTCATATTTTATAAACTCAGCTTTCGATTTCATCATTGGATCAATTGTAGTGAAGAGTTTTGATTTTCCTGGGATTGGATGCAACTGACCCTCGATTAGATCTTCATTCTTGATACTCATGTTCTTCATCGGACGATACGTCCTTGACTAGAGGCGTTCGTGAAGGCAGGAGGTTGCGGTATTTCTGTATCTGATGAACTATGTTTGAGTCACAGTCATCAACGATTTCGCATCCCTGCAACCACAAAGAACCCTTCTTACTATCCTTAGTGTTTAGGGCATTGGGGGATTGACCATTCCATTTGTCTACACACAATTATATGGCGCGCTCCATCGTTGGGCCTGCAGCCCTATGATGCATGAATTGTATGCCGAAAGACCCTCAATTCGGTAGCAACCATTCGACTAACCTAGATAGGTTCCGAGACTTCTTGAAACACAATCCTGGTTGCGCGACTGCAGGGGGAGAGTGATTTAGATCTCTTGAAAAGGAATCCATGATTTCTCTCTTCACCGAAACCAGATTTAGTATTTTAAACCTTATATGTTAACGTTGATCCAATCCTCCATCTCTAAAATCTACTAGCTCTAGAGTTCCTTCACACCTCTACTGTTATCTTATTTGTGTCATCATGATCTTATCTTATTCCTGCAATCATATTAAAAAAAAAACCCATAAAAATTAGATAAAGTGTATTTCTATTCTTAGTCGAGATCTACATCATTGATATTGTTTTTCTAGTTTTTCTCTAGATTGGATGCTATTTCCTGAAAATTGCTTTCGCCTCCCTGTGGATTTGATACTTACATAATGCACATTATGTTATGTATACTTGCAGAATATGTTGGGTTGTCTGGGACTTTTTAAAACCTGATTTCGTCTATTGAGATTACAATCTTGCATTTACATTATCACAACCCTACTCTTAGGTTGTGCTAACCCGATTCTGAATATTACACTAGACACACACACATAAACTATTTCAAATTTATCTAGGATCTCTGAAGGCAATGGAGGAGGAGGGAGATCGTCAATGACTTTCTTGTGATCTTGTAGTTGAGTTAATCTGGTTTTCAAGTCTTTGATAAGTTGATCCTGCACGAATTTTTTTTGCTGAATTGTAAATATGACTTGACCAAACATATCTTCCAACTTGACTCTTGACGTTGTTGACCATTTAATGACATCATCAGTCTCTACATTGCGCTGATTAAGTTTTGAAATTTGATTATCCATGTTTTGAATAGACTCTTCTTGTATGGAGAATTTGGACAGCAACATGCTCATCATTTGTGTCAACATCGCGAGTGGATTCATCGAAAGGGCGTCCACTTCGGCTTTAATAGATGTGCTACTGTCACTATGTCCAAGTTGATTAATGCCAACTTGAATTACTTTAGGAGTATCCTCTTGCTTGTTGCTTGAAGAGGTTTTTGATGGATCAAATTGTTTCTGCTGCTGGACTTCAACCTGTTTAAATTAATTTTCTTTTCCTCAACTTCTGGCTTTGATTGATTAGACTTTTGTTTCTTCGTCATAGAGGATAAATTTTTTCTCAGGAAATATCAAATAAATTAAAGTTCAGAAATAAAAATCAAAACAGTCCCTCGCAACGGCGCCAAAAATTTGATGTGAAAATCACGCGCTAAAACTTCAACAAGTATATTGGTCGCACAAGTAATAAAGAGATGAGTAGAGTGTCGAACCACGATGACTCATGAATTTTAAATTTTGAAACTTTTATCTTGAAATCTGATTAAAATATTTTCAATGAATTAGGAAAATGAAAAGATAAAATGAGATAAGAAAAAGATAGAAAACAAAAGATAAAAATTGATCGATAGATAAATTGGTTATTATTAGGATTCTATCTCCACACAATTATCTCTTGCATCAAAGTATTCAGAAAAGCACTTATGAAATCTTGGAAAATGGACCATGTCGACAAATATCACGGTCCGTGTTCAGCGATGAAACACGTGAAAAACAGCCGAGGAAAATGAGATAACCAAACGACAAAAAATGACTTGCGTCGCTTTTGAAATGGGCCGCGTCCTAGCAAGAGAAAACACGACTCTTCAATTGAGAGGGGGGTCAATTCGGCTAAGATCACGACCGCTCAATCACAAAAATCAATATTAAATTTGGAAAATGGACCGCGTTGGAGGAACACGGTCAAGTCGACTAAGATCACGACCGCGTTATCCTCCGCATGGTCGAGTCGGCTAAGATCACGATCACGTTTCCTTCGATTAAAATATTCAGAAAATAGTACATGCAAAACACAGTCGAAACGATCGCGCAGAGAAGAAAATGACTCGTGTTAGACAAACACGGTCCGTTTTATCTCTATCGGAAAATATATTTAACAGAAATCCGAAAGCAAATTAAGCACATTAATTATGATTAATTCAGAGTAAAATACTAATAGTATCTTTCTATTAATTCTAATAATTACTCAATAAGAACTAATGAAGAACATAAAAGCTCATATGCAAGATTAATCCAAGAGAATAACAGGGTTTAAAATAATTCTTCCCTAAATACAAAATAATTCTAAGCCTTAAGAAATAAGAATAGAAAACAACCAAACTTTGTAGAATCTTGTCGTCTTCTAGATCTTCAATTTGGCCTCTAGGCTTCTCCCCCAATGTTGGCTTCTCAACTCTTCAGAAATCTGTAAGATTATGAGGAGTTCTTTTTTCTCTGATCTATGATCCTCGAGATGTCTTCTATGGGTGAAGAAGGGCCTATTTATAGGGTAAAAGCGAAGGTGAGGCCTGGAATCAAGCGGTTGGGAGGAGTCTTGATTGAACACGCCTTGATATGAGCCTCCAGATCAGACGAATTGACGTGTATGAGAGGTAACATGGTCCATTTTGAATAACACGGCTCGTTTTGATTGAGTCTTCGAGTTTGAGTGCAACACGACTTCGAGCGCGGCTGGTGTTTCTCTATGATGAAGACACGTGGCAAAATCTGGGATGTCGATCGTATCCATTTGAGATGAACATGATGTGAACGCGGACAACTCTTAATCAATGTTGAACACGGTTCGCTTTGATGTGGGCATGGACTATTTTTATGCTGAAAAGAACGCGACTTCCATAACTACTAGAACACAGGCAATTTTCACTAGACACGGCCCGTTTTGTATTATTATTTTTGAATGACCATGTCTGATTCTCTCCTTTGTAGTATTTGTCGTGAATTGAGGTTATTTGGTCTGAAAATTGATCATAAATAACACTTAAGTAGAGTCTAACTCATAAATGAAAAAAACAACTAAAGTAAATAAATAATGCATTAATTAATGTAAAATACTAAGAAAATGATGTGAAATAGATGTGTGCAATATGTATATTTTTGCCCACATCACACCCTCACATTTGGATGGTTATGTTCTGTACGAGTGCGAGATGTCGTGTTACTTCGTTGACGTTCAAATAGAGGATCGTAATGTTCTTATATGATATAAGGAAGTGATGCCTTAAATTCAATCGTAATCATGGTGTCCACCATGAAAGTAGACAAACTCAATTAATAAAAAACATAGTTGGGCATTATGTGATTTGTCGGAAGGTATAAAATTCATAAGGTGCAAATGGGTATTCAAGAGAAAGTATTGGGCTGATGGTTCTCTTAATAAGCACAAAGCGAGATTGGTGGACAACGATTATACTCAACAAGTCAGAATAGATTTTTAGGAGATTTATTCTCAAGTAGCTAAGTTTGCATTGATTTGGACGATCTTAGTGATAGTAGCATATATGGATTTGGAGTTGTTCCAAATGGATGTCAAGATAATTTTCTTGAATGGAAACATGTCGGAAGAACTATATACTCGACAACTTGAAGGCTTCAGGTAAAGAGTCAAGAAAGTGTATAAGCTCCGAAAAATGCTATATGGCTTAAAGCAATCGTCTAAAAAATGATACTTAAAATTTCATAAGATGATAGTCCAATTTGGTTTCAAGACGAATAAATTGGATCTTTATGCATACATGAAGGAAAGTGGGGAGCAATTTTGTGATATTGTCATTGTATTTAGATAATATATTGCATATAAAAAATGATGTAGAGATGCATAATAAGATCAAGAATAAATTGAGCAAATTATTTAAAATAATAGACATGAAAAAGATATCCTATGTACTGGGCATTCAAATCAATCATGATATAAACTTAAGATGCTTGAGTTTATCATGAACAATGCATTAATAATGTACTAAGAAGGTTCGAAATGCATAATAGCAGTCTCCAATGACACCGCTAGTAATTGAGAAAAGACTTAATAAAAGTTAGTGTCCCAATGCAGAGCAGGAACCTTTAGGGAGCCTTATGAAGAAACAATGGGAACTTTGATGTATGTGATGCTCTATATGAGGCCCGATTTGATTTATGTGGTAAGTATAGTTAGCAAATTTCAAGGTAATCTTGGGAAGGTCCACTGTGAGGCCATTAAGATGATATTGTGATATTTAAATGACACGATACAATTGAGATTGATATATCAAACTGATACATTTGATGCAATAGGATATTCGAATACTGATTTCAACGGTGATATAAATGATCGAAAGTCCACATTAGGTCACTTATTCCTTCCATGTGATGCAGTAATTTCTTGAGGCAGGAAGAGAAAGGGATGTATGGCTAGACACACACACATGAGGCTGAGTATATTGCTTGCAGTATAATAGTCACCTATGGAGTATAGCTTAGGCATTTTCTTTTGGAATTTGGGCGCGACTTGATCGGTGGATCACTACCAATTTACTATGATAATCAAGCTACGATAAATTTGATACATAATGAATCCAATAGTGCAAAAAGAAAGCATATTGAGATTGAGTATCACTATATTCAAGAAATAACGGATAAGAAGGAAGTGACAGTGACTTGCGTGTCTACGAGTGATATGCTAGTTGATTCTCTCACAAAGAAAATTACAACCAAAACTTTTATCAAGCATGTGGTCGTGGTGAGACTCATGAATATTTTAGTCAATATGAAGTATTCATGGACAGTGAAACCCTACACGATGGGATTGGTAACACAATGACCACATCGGTCAAGTGGGAGATTGTTGTAGTGATCGTGTCGTAGTCACCTCTACAATGAGTCATTAGTCGTTCCTTTGATCACATGAGCATTGCATAGATGAGGAGCATCGACAACCACGCGTGAGTCAATGCGAACTTTCTAGACCAGCTTATACACAATCATTGGAAGCTCGAGTAAAGCATGACAAAATCAGATAAGGCATTTAAATGATTGAAAGCACTAATGTCCAAAATTAAAGGGGGCAGACGATGGTGAACATTCAGCGTATAGAACATAGTTGAAAGGGGAGGACAGTGGTGAGCATTCAGTCTATGAAATGGAAAAAGACACCTACTTGAATCTCCATCCATCTAACGAAGTTCTATCCTTCCCTCTTCATCCTCATCCTTATGAACCTATCATCGGTCACAAAACAATTACAATCCTCTTGAAACCCAACCCAAATCAACCAAATGAGAGTTAAAAATGTAAAAACACCACATTTCCTCTAGATACCTTGATAGGGAGCACGATCCTGACTGGAGCAAGACGGAGGAGCCGGCGCCGGTACGGGCGGAGGCTACATGGGTGTCGAACATAAGAAGGAGAACTTCATCACACTAGCATTGAGGAGTAGCGTATTGGAGATGACGTAATTGTCCCAAAGGTAGTGAAGACCGCCATGGAGATCAGGTGGTATGAACTTTGGCGGTTGCGCGCTCCCAATAAGCTCTCTCGCAAAGCTTGGATCATGCGATGATACCCTGAGGATAGATTCAGACTCCATGGATGCTACTCCTCCGGCCTCTAACAATCTCTCAAGTCATCATTGTTGATGCTACTCCTCCCAATCCGGCCAATGATGAATGAAGCGCAAGTATCAACTACTCCCGAGTTGGCTTTACGAACAAGTCCTTCCATATATTGTATGATCACCTTTTGTGAAGTCTAGAGCACCCTCAAGCAAGCTTCCTTTGCTCTTTCTTATATGCACATCCTTCAACTAATAATACAACTTCATAACACTAACAAAGGACATACCTCAATCACTACTTTCCTCAAAAAAAAATTGACATTTCCTTTGATTGTGGTTGCCTTTAATATTTTAGTCTTTGTTGAATCTAGGATCCCGAGAGTGTTTTGATAATCACAAATTTGTAAGTGAACTTAGTCTATACTGATGAACTTGTTGAGCTGAATTATGTTACAGGATATTGTTCAAGTTCAGAGTTGATAGGTCGACCTGAGTTGAAGGAATGGACGACTTGTGCACACGTAAGATATATCAGAAGAACTACATGTGTGCAGTGGTCGTCCCAAGCATATGAAGCGGTCGATCAACATTAAAGGGAGAATACATGTGAAGAGGAGCAGAAGCATGGAGGACAGTATATGAAGAGGGATCAGGGGTTGACCGATC
>LTAE01001280.1:72173-97450 GCA_001647135.1 Pontederia paniculata | reverse complement strand
ATATATATATATATATATATATATATATACATTCAAGTATCTTCACAATATTATCGTTACAACAAAAATTATTAGGTGAACTAAAGTTTATTATTAGGGCACATGACCAACTCAAACTCGCCTAACTCATTAGCGAAAAGAAAAACAGTCGCCTAACTCAAATGATTGATCGATATAAGGCCGAGAAGATTGCAGTGAACTGACAACATTTTCTTTTTATCTTTTTATCCTTAGATTTAGGATCTTGATGTATGCATATGTAAGTTATTAATGCAGTGAATAAACTTTGCAGCAAGCATGTGACAAGATTTTATTATTTTTATTTGGATATGAATTTTTACATATATTTTTATAGTTGAACTCGTGCTATCTTTTGAGTTTGAAGTAACTAAACTTTCTTTACTCTTACTTTATCCAAAAATTAAAAACCAACAGAAAGAAAGAGTAAAAATTTTCCAAATTCTGATAAAGATGTCAACCTCATTCATGGACAGCATCAGATGCATGGCTCAAATGGACGAACGCATGAAAGAGTCAAAACCAACAATAATAATCCACAATGCTAAACATTATTATATCCTTCATCCAAAAGGTGTTTTGGAATCAAAAAGTTATTTATGCCACTAGGTTTGCGGTGGAATGTTAAGATTCTCTTATAGGTATATAATTAAGTTCCTGAATTCAATCAAAGGGACACCATCATCACTGTGAACAAAAAACTTACCTAACATTTGAAAAGAGAGAATTATACCCTCCTATTCCATGTAGACCTACACATTAGCCATTATAATATATCGAAATAATTTAAAAGATCATTAGTTAAAATCCTACTAATTTAAGCAAGGTGGAATAACTAAATTGGAGTGTATTACGAGTTAAGCAAAGGTTAACTTGGTCAAGGCAACTTAAGGATGTTAATATATAATAATATATTAATCTTTGTCTGTTTAAAAAGGGGATTAAAAAGTGGTCGAGCGAGTACGAGCTTTAACTATTTTGTTATTATGTTGGTCGAATTCTATTCGCTTCTTTTAATCCACTTTTGGTTTGACGGTCTCAAAATGCGTAGCCGCCCGCCTCAGGGCAACGTGGTAGACTCATCACGTGCTCCTCGTCCGCTGTTTGGTGCCACGTAGAACCTTTGTGGGTCCAATTTTTAAGTTGAGGGCGAAATAAAAAATAAAAATTGATGATTTTATAAAGTAATATAGAGTTACAAAACATAATTTTATTAATTAACTATATTAATTAAATTTAATTATCAAATGATATTATTAATTTTTTTAAAGTAAGTAAAAAATATAGTGCACTTGTACGTATAAAGTAACGACTTGTACAAATAAATATTATTTAATTTTTTTATAAAAAATATCATTATTTTTTTATGCACTACATGCACTCCAGTAAAAATGTATTACATGTTTTCTATCCCCTTAAAAAATAATATTTTATATGATAATTTTTTCATATTTTGTATGATAATTTCGTTAGAAGTAGATTTTGACATATACAAATTATTTAACGTATAAAATAAAAAATTAGACTGAAATAATTATTCTTCCTTCAAAAATTAAAAAATATACAATTTAATTGTTCTTTTTAATCCAAAGACCTGAATTTAGTTGTTGGTATCAATTTCCTTTTGTAATTACTGGACTTATTTACTTCCAAACGCCTAAGGTGATTAATAGCATCAACTATATAAAACAATATTGACAGCATAAACAATTTCATATCTTCATTCTAACAAAATTAAAATAGTAGATACATTACTGAAAATGATTAAAGAGTGTACAATATATTTTTTAAATATAGTGCGTATAATATATAATGATATTTATCGTTTAAAATAATAGGAACTATAATATAAATATATAAAGTAATGACACTTAATGCAAAAATACACTATATTTTCTTATTTCTTACACCGTTTTTTTCTGGTTACTTATTATTTTTAATAGTCCATGCATTTTCTGAAAAAAAAAATATTCGTAACATTGAAACTTAGCACATTGTTTGCAATTCCTTAGTAACTTAAACAAGGCCCTACGTTTCCTCATCAGGACCAACTTGATTCCGATTACGGGACCTAAATCAATCATGCTAACATACGCTGGCTTTCACAGGCGGTGCACATTAGTCATCATCCGTAAGCAGAGGTGGACATGGACCTTTTCCCACATTTTTATTTTCCTCTTCATATTCCTAAAAAATATCCATGAAAAAAATAAAATGTTTATGCCTTAACAAATGTTTATACATTTAATACAAAGATAAAAAAAACATACTTCTGACCCAAAAAAAGATTACAGAGCTCGTTACCTTTTAATATTTAAATTAAATTATTGATCTTAGACAATAATGATCTCATTTTATCTATTGAAGACATGATTGATAGAAAAAAAAAAGGAAAAGTTGAAAGGTAATTTAAGAAAGGGGATAAAATTATCTGATTGTATACTAGTACTGACACGACGTGCTTCAGGTATCTGTCATTTAGGGAGGTAAAAGGTAACACTTTTATATAAATAAATTGTAACGCAAATTCATACAAATATAAAACATTAAAAATTATTGATAAGTTTGGATAGGTGTAAGGTTATAGTGGTTTATTTTATCATTTCTCTCTTTTTAATATAAACAAGAATGATTTTTAAGTATTTTAATAATTATGGTTTATTGGCTTTTTTTTGGATAGGTACAATCCAAATAAAGTTTCAATGTTTATCCACTTTTCAACCCCTCGACAGGTCCAATTCATTTTTAGGAATTCTTTTTTTTCGGTGGGTATTCAATTTTAGGAAGTTGTAAGTCACAATATAACTTATAACTTCTTGTCCAGTCCTTTAAAAAACAAAATAAAATATTATCTAGTAATGTAATAATATTAGTATTTTTAATGTTAACTCCAACAAATTTATACGCCACAAAATAGCTTTTTTGAGGTCCAATTGATCTGAGGGGTCCCTTCAATTGGTATGAAATTTATATTTCTTATTATATATGATGAGTTCCTGTATAAATTTATTAGATTTTAAATTATTTTGCATCTTATAATATATTGAGAATATTCTAGGATCACTCAGTTAGACTCATTAAAACTTATATTTTTTATACGGTTTCTATATGCAATTATTCCCTCTCAAAAGTAAATCTATTTTGCACGTAAGTTTCACTTCCATGCAATTTCACTCGAACGTATCCAAAAAATACTTTTATGAGACAAGCTACTCTATTATTAAATAAGTATGAACATATCCAAACTTAACGATACAAAAACATCAAAGACTTAAAACCCGGCGCAAAACCAATTGTGACAAGTTAGATCAGTTGATCCCAATTAATTTTATCCTTTGCTATATGCAGTTTTAACATATTTGCTTTAAAAAGTAATGCATAATTATATTATGCATAGAAGCGAATAAATGTTACGAAGAGTTATTAATTTAGTATAAAATACTTTATTGGATATATTTTATTTTTTTCACCTACGTATTAAAACATTTGAAAACTATTTTTATATTTTTATACAAAAAATGATTTATTTATTTGATATGTGAATATATATATATATATATATATATATATTGTATAACTTGATTTGTTTTTTTATTGACTAAGTCTTTTTTTTTGTAAATAAACATAAGAGAATTGTGGCACTCTATCTTTGATATGACAATACAAAAACATAGTTAGTCTACATGTTTTTTTTTTACACAAGCAAATAACATATAATACTTTATTTAATTAAAACTATTTTTCCCAAAAAAAAAGATGTTTTCCTAAACATATTTTCAGCTAACTAAAACTACAATTTTACAAGAGTGAAAAGAACAGAATAATAATAAATGCCTGTCAAATAATGGCAATTAAATATTGCAAGAGGGATAAACCCTACATGCAGTTGTCCTCCAGCTCAATCTCCAAGCTAATGGGGATTGCCTCACTGGCACAGGCCCAAGTTGCACATGAGGATGGGCACCACATGAGATTTTACCAACCATTGCACAACAATTGCCCAAAACTATATAATGTGGTTATAATTTTATCCCCATAAAGAAAATGGCACCATGCATGAGATGAAATTTATTTAACCAATATTATATTATGATTAGGCAGAGAGGGTGGCAGATAGGATCAGCAGAAGCCACTTGCTCCATAATGCATCAGTCCCTTGGCCCCTCCAAAATTAAAAGCCTATTTTGCTGCTACTAAGGTGCCTCATGTCAAGCAACAAAAGAGAAAAAAAAATATAATTAAATTAAATAATTAATTAAGGAAGACATGAAGCAAAGTTGTGGCCCCTTTCTTTTATGTCTCCTCCTCCAAGGTTCTATTTAAGGGATGGAAAAGTAAAGCCTAACAGCCCCTGACGTCAGCGGTGATGTCATTCGGGGATTCGGTGCAACGCTGGTCGCGTGAAGGGAGCCGGGTGATGGTTCGATCGGGTAGGTCGCGAGATCTGGGCCGTGGAGGGATGGGATTTGATGCGGTGGGGCGTGGAGCGGATCAGGCCACGGCGAGCGGGAGGAGGTGGCGGTGGGAGCGCGAAGCCAACGACCCAAAAGTTTGATGCGAGCGGCGAAGTGGGCGAACGTGTGGTGCGAAGTCGTGGGATGGGGATCAAATGGGTGGATCCTACTGGTCCGTACTGTGCAATTGGATCTGATTGATGCTTTTGCGGCGATCGATGGCGACCGTGTCGTGTTTATATTCGCCTTAGGTTTTTAGTCCCCTATTAAAAAAGCTATACCTCTTATCAACATTATTGATAAAATTAATATTTTAATTTGCTTGTCATAATTCATTTCCTTTTTTTTTTAAATAAATAAATTATCCTGACTTATCCACCTAAAAACCCTTCTAATATTTACCTAATTAAATTGTAAAAAAAGATCAAATTACGCAAGAAATTAGAAGGATATAAAAGCATTTTTTTATCGAACTCAAACTTTGTAGAATCAGTGTGATTAACTTAGCTTTCCTAACTTAACTTATCAACATTATTGATAAAATTAATATTTTAATTTTACTTTTCATTGTTGAATATTAGATCCCGAGATTATTTTGATGATCACAAATACATGAGGAAGCTTATTTTGTATTAATGATCTTTGATTTGATTTATAGAAGACATGATTTTCATGTTAAAAGTCAGTATTAGGTCAATCGAAGTAGAACAATGGACGACCTATGTACAGAGAATATTTGAAGAAAAATCATAAGTATGAGGCGGTCGCCCTAAGGATGTGAAGAGGTCAACCGAAGTGAAGAACAAAGACTGAAAATATGAAGTCAAGTATTGAAAGGTCGACCGAAGCTGGTTAATGGAAGATACAGTCGAGCCAGAGAGGTCGCCCGATAAAGTAGTGGACGATCAAAGATTTGAAGACAATAGTACAAAGGTTGAATAATGGACGCTCCAATGTTAAGTGGATGCCCTATGAAGAGGATGACAAAAGTTATTTTTAAAGTGAAGGCAGAAGAGGTCGTCCGAAGATTTCGGGGAAAAAATAATGGACGACCAAAATACATCAAGTGAAAAGAAAGATCGTCCAAGAGCTTCATGATTTAAGCAGAGAACAACCAAATAATGCATAAGTAAGGAGAGGTCATCCGAAAATTTCTATGGACGATCGAAGTATCCTTGTTAAAGACAAAGGTTATCCGAAAGCATCAGAGTCAGATCAACGGACGACCGGTGGAGTGCACAAGTTGAAGAGAAGTCAGAGAGATCGACCATGGAGTTTTAGTGAAGAATAGAGGACGTCCAATTATTTCAGTAGAACAATGAAGGTTGTCCGAACTTCTCAGTATGGGAGCACTGGACGACAAAAAATATTCAGGAGAAGGAAGTTAGGTCGTCCGAAGTAACTGGGAGGAAACATCGGTCGACCGTAGTATTCCTAGTAAAGACAAAGGTCGTCCAAATTAAAGCAGTTAACGACCAGTGAAGTAAATAAGAAGAAGAGAAATCAAGTTAGGTCGTCCGATGTGTTTTTTGTGTAAACAGCGGTCGATCGAAGAAGTTGACAAAAGAGAAAAGAGGTCATCCGATATAACTAAAAGTTGTCGGACGACCAAAGCATGACAGAAAAATGTCAGAAGATAAAAAGGACGTCCGAGGTATTCAGTGAAAAATAAGCGGACACCCAAAGATGTTAGTAAGAAAGAAAGGACATCCGAGAGATTCTGTGTAGAATGAGCGGACGACCAATGAATATAGGAGATAAAGTAAGGACGTCCGAAGAATTAAAGGTAAATAGCGGACGACCTATGCAAGGAACTATAACTGAAGCTCGTGACTGAGGACATCCGAAAGTGAACGGTGGACGATCGATGCACCAGACGGCAGATTGACGGGTGACTTCACCAGAACAACGATCGACCAATGAAGAAGAAGCGGACGATCGAGGAGTAGGTGAAGAGTATTGTACTTGCATTAATTGCTAGTTTTCTGAGAGATAGATTAGACATTTATGTAAGGGTATAAAACTAAGTCCCAAGAGTCTTGAGAGATAATGTTGGTAAATTATTTAGCAAACTTGTAAGCTTAAAAGAATAGTCTTAATTCCTCCTTCTGCATTCAAGTGAGAATTCAGAATAGAAAAGAGAATTTTGAGTGTTCAAGAGTGAGTCAAATTGTAAGAGGTTCTCTCCTTGTACTCAAAAGAAAAAAATGAGAAAAAAAATTATAAAAGAGCCTTCGCCCTTGTGAAAAGAGTTTAATAATTTTCGGAGAGCTCGACAAGACTGGAGCGGGGACGTAGGCCAAGATTTGGCCTAACCTCGTCAAACAAACCTATTTGTGTTTGTTTTCTTTTGAGTATATGTTTTGTTTGCACTCAATTTAAAATAATTTTTGCTGCATAAATATAATTTAGAGCAAAATATTTTAATACACCAATTCATCTCCTCTTAATGCTTGGCTCTAGATCCTACACTCATATCCTCCTAACTTTATTTATCTAATTAAATTATCCTAAAATATTGATCAAATTCTGAAAGATGTGCAAAACATTAGGAGAATATATAACTGATTTTTTTTATCCAACTCAAACTTTGTATGATGAGTGTGGTTAACTTAGTTATAGATGCAAGTGTGAAATGATAAATTTTTTTTTGCAAATTTGTATCAGCTTGTGTTCTTTTTCTTATGAAGCTTGAGTTTGCTATTAATCTAATTAATTATGAAGAGTCCAATAAAATATGAACTTGGGACCACAAAAAATGCAAACATGACGGATTAATTGTAGGCATGGGCATAAGTTTCGAGAATTGCAAGTACTATAACTATGATCATATAGTTTGCTAATAATTTAATTAATTAAGAATAGTCCAATAAAATATGAACTTGGGACCACAAAAAATGCAAAAATGACGGATTAATTGTAGGCATGGGCATAATAAGTTTCGAGAATTGCAAGTACTATAGCTATGATCATATATTTGTGTGTTTTGATCGTACATAAAATCTTTTTTTTTAAACAAATTTAAGGCATACATATTGCTAGTTGGTTTAATATATTAAAAACTTGTAACAAAGTTATCGATTTATATTATTAATTTAAAAAGTGAAGTGAAGCGACAATTTTGTTTGCCAGTAAATTTCTAGCACAATGTGATATATGAACATTGGAAATTAAGCAGAAATATAATGATTTTAATTTTAAGAAAACAACACAGCAGCGGGTGCATCATATATTTAATTAAATATTGTATAGGTCGGTAAATAACAATTAACTAAAACGTGTAATAATACATATAACTTTGTATACGTGACGTAATAGTCATATCAATATCTCATGTTTACAACTAATCCCCCATTTGAGAAATAAGCATAAGATGTAAATTTAGTTCTCAATCTCCATGTCTCCAATCTGAGAAATACTGGATAATAAAAACCATTGATTTAGTTCAAGAAAAAATAGTAGTAAGATTATCATACTTGAAGCTTGATCCGGCCATATGCGTAACAATAGTGTGAATGGCATCTTTGATGCATAAATTAATTTAATTACACCAGCCATTTCAAAATTGGATGATCACTTAGAATTTAATAAAGATGTATGTTACTAAAGTATGATACATCATATTTTCTATCTATTAAATATTTAGATTTGAAATTTGTGATTGAAGAAAAGAATATAAAATATAAATTTTAAATAAGATATTTTCTTTTAACCACATATTTCAAATTTGATAACTTATAAGATAAAAGACACGGTGCATCTTCATTAACCTTTTTTTTAATTTGATCCCCTTAAACGTCTCTCATTATTTTAACACGTAGAAGCCTCAAAATTAACCTCTTCTAGGAGAAAAAAAAAATTATTTCACCAAACAAATATTAAATTAACATGATAAGAAACAGTTAGCTTTCTTAGGTAATTGATTGTTATAAGATGAAAAACATGATCATGCCATAATCTTACATCATCAATATGCAACGATAGGGAAAAAGAAGTAATCCATCAATTTTGACTCTCAGCAGCACCTAAATGCATAAATTGTCAGCAAAACTATTTAACAATTTTGACTATAATTACAGGCACATGTCACACCATTTAATAATTAATGTTCATAAAACTTTCAAAATACACTGTAGTCAACATCAGATATTAAATAATAATACAAGTGGAAGAAGCAAATGCACACAAAATCTCCTGTTAGTCATAAGCAAACAAACAGATGCTGACACCAGAGCTAGGATGGATTATCTCTAATATTTTTAACATTGCTGTCATCTCATTTCAAACATTTAACAACCTACATTTATATTTGAAAATATGATCAAGTTGGAATGTCTTCAGCATTTTCTTCAATCACCAGTAGAGTCTAAAAAACTGTTAGAAAGTTTTCTTTAATGAGTCACATATTTCATATATATATATATATAACTCAAATATGCCTTAATCTCATTAAATTATCAATTATAGAAGATGATAGTCTGATTACTATACATGGAACACCTAATTGCTAAATGAGAAAAATGAATATCTTGTATAATATACCGTATCAAAAAAAAATCATCATATTTTAAATTTATGATTATAATGTATTACTAAAATTATTATTATAAAGAATTATATCATTTATATATATCTGATTTATTTACGAATAATTTTAATAATATATCGTAATAAAAAATTAAAATTTGATGATAAAAGTTATATTTAATGCGATACAAATAAAATCGTTATATAATTTGAGAGTAAAGTTATCATCATCTTTTATGATGACAACGTTAACGAGAAAAGGAGCCAAGTAATCATTGAATTGACAAAAGGTGTGCATTTTATGTACCAGAATTTGATTATAAGTTGTACTTGAAATCAGTCCCATATTGAGATCGGTCATTTATCCTCAAGGGACATTTATTGTTGTTTCATTATTTTTCTTCTTTTGGGCAAAATTATTTTTCTATATTTGATATATACAAGAACGAGAATCTCACACAACTCGCGTTTTGTACCACCTAAAAGTTAAAAGATAAGAAATTTCATAGAAAGGAAAAAACATAAATTAAAAAAGACAAAATAACTTGTAATGGTCCTAATGGCCCCTATTTATGTTTAACACTTACATCAATTATCAAGCATGATCTTCATTAATGATATGTGATTATAATAAAGATCGAGTCTAAATTTGATTGTTGACATTGTCCTATCTTTAATAGGAAAAGGCAATTGAAAGATCAAGATTGAATCTACGTGTAAAAGGTTTCTGTAAACAATTAATAAATAATTTTCTATGATCAAGATGTAATGATGTTTACTGTGGAGAAGTCTTGAAGTAGAGAGGGGGCGTTACTCTAATGTTGTCCATAACTTATACATTAATTATGTATGTACATACATATATATGGATTTAACAGTGAACACCTAAGTTATTTGGTAGCCCTGAAAAATTATTTTCCAGGATTCACACGCATGGGCGTACGTGGCTTTAAATATTCCACATACAGGATTCAATTCGTGTAGATAGTTACCAATCACTTTCTTTTGCAGTATATATATTATTTATAGTATTTTTTATGGTACTAACGAGTCAGTCTATTCCAACTAAAAGCAAGATATAATAAAAAAAAACAGGGTACTACCCAAAAAAAATCCGTAGTGCTTTCGCATTTCTTTGCTATAATGACACCTTTTATGTGTTTATGATGTCATTTTATCATCAAATTAAATTGGAAAGTCATGATTTCAATTAAACTCATTTGTATCTACTTAATGAATTAAGTTGGAGTATCATTACTAATTAATTTGATGGTTCTATGTCATTTTAAAATAAAAAACGTTTCATTTTGTTTACATATTCTAAATTATGATTTATTTTCACTTACATTCTCAATTAAAAATATGATCCACTTAGCTGTCTCAGTAAAAAAAACATTACAATTTACCGGCCGCATTTTTTTTCTATTAACATTTTGTTTTCTTGTTTAATTAGTTTGACTTTTACCCTTTATTCATTTGAAAATAAGAAAAAAAAAACGTTTAAAATGTAAAAAGAAAGCTTTAAAGGTCGCCTCCTATATTGTTTTCGAATGATAAAATATACAAAATGTACCAAGTTAAAATGCGCACAACAATTGCAGCAAATTATACTTTTATCTCGTAAAAAAAATCTTATGGATATCTATTCTGATTGCTATCTTAAAGTCGACCGAATCGGATTAAGATGTTGATTGAAGTACCTCAATTGATCAGCCATTAGATGTTAAACAGATGATCCAAAATTAAATCTGTTGAATGGAACCTTGCTAGAACCCCCATTTACCCCTAGGAAATTGAAGTTGTAGAATGGACCAAAAAATTTGATAACGTTACCATGATTGTTTCCACCCCTATGTAAAATTAAAAAAAAAAACATACGCAGAGCACAAGCAAATTATAGTCTGATAATAAGATTTGATTGATATAACTAATTAGTAGAATTATATTTCATAATCATCGGAATTAGTATTTATATTTGAGTTAGAGAAATATTATTATATTTTTTTTATTTCGAATTATAAATTAAACATGTGCTAATAGTCCTGAATATCTGGGCCTTCGATGAAAAAGAATTTGTTGATAGATATTTTTTTCATTAAAATTCTTTTGATTGGGGTGAAAGAATAAAAAAAGGATTAATAATTTAATCTTATTTAATTATATTTTTAACAAAAAAATTGTCTCATTCGTTTATTTTCATTTTCTTCAATAGTATATTTTTTTCTTTTAACTTCAAATTGAGACGTAAAAAAGAAAAAAAAACATATTTAAAATAAATTTCTAATTTAAACGTACATAATTAAATATATAAACATATATTATGATATATTCATTCAATAAAAATGATAAATTCCCTCTCCTCTATATTATCAAAATAAAATTAAGTTCTTCACCTCCACTCTCTTTCATTTTATTTTCATAATTTTTTTATATAATGGTTGAACCTAACATATAATTAAATTCTATGGATAAATTGTGGAATCAATTTTACGGGTCCTTCTACGTCTCTTTAATTTTCTTTATTGTATGATATATTAGGACCTGTTATATGAAGGAAAAGGACAAAGAACACAAAAAAAATACAAAGATTTACAAAATTCAAATTTAGCTAATAATCCAATTGTAAAAAATGCATTCTCAATATAAAATACAAATATTATAATCATTTAGATTTCAACAGCTTTCTCATGTTTATGCAAAAGGATCTCTTAGACCTAGTTTCATTATCCGAGCAACAAAAGTTTTATTCTTGTGTGGCTTTGCCACAGAATTTCAAATGACTTTCCATATTTAAAACATTATCAAGATCTCCATAACAATGAAAACTTTTTTTTTTATAAAATGAAAACATCTCCTCTAATTCTCAACTTTAGATTAACCTCCTCATTCCGAAATTCAAGAAGTTAGTCAATGAACCAATCTAGCTAGTGACGAACCTTTAATGTTGGAATCAATGTTAGGCATGGCTCGTAGGGCTGTCGGATGAATAGTGTGTAATTTAGGACATTGCACAACATGTAGGGCAATTTGGTGGTGGATGATTGCACGGATGTTTCCGATAATGGAGATGGTGTAAATTCTTTTTCCCCATTCTTATCACCAAGGAAGAAGACGAGTCCATTTCCATCCTTCTCGGCACTGTATTGGCACGGAGATGTCGGCAGAGGACTAATTCGTTTTTCCCCCTTATTTTTTTTGTGAATTATCTTTTTCTTTTCAATTTTTTCATTATACTCTCTTCGTGCATTAAAAAAGTTTCCAATGAAAAAACAAATTTAATTTGGTTGACATAGAAGAGTGTCCCAAGATGATAAAAACTAGTAACCTCGGATTCGTCTTTAGAATAATCAATTTATCAAAAAAATATTATTATGCTTTTTATATCGATTCTAAATTATTCATGTGTTAATAATTTTAAGTACCGAAAATTCTGAGTGGATACCAAAAAAAGGAGAAATAAAATTAAGATTACAAGGAGAAAAAAAAATGGACATAAAAAAGAAGAGTTGAGTTTGGAATAGAGTGCAAAACATCCGAGATTCAAACATTTATCGGATAAAAATTATGCATAATTCTAAACTAAAAAGTACTTTATGATATTGTCATATAAGTTCGATTTTTTAACTAATATGTAAGTTTTTTAATTATATTACACATTTATTGTCCCCGTTAGTAACTTACAACTAATGTCTTATATGTCGTCCAAACTATAATTCATATGCACTTCACTTTAAAAAAACCATCAAAATGGCCAAATTGATTTAACTACTAAAAAAACACAAAGTATACTGGAGAATGAGATATTAACTCATGCCACAAAACAATTTCATAAAGAAAAATTACCATATAAGTCGCTACATGCATATCTTAATTTGTGCGTAAATTTGATTTTAACATTAGTGAAATTTATTTTTTCCACATTTTTTAAGTATAAATTTAAAATTGGATCTAGTGAATTAATGAGAATAAAGAATGAAACTTGTTCCCATATCCCATGTTGTAAAACCCGACCCGGCCCGGCCGGTCGGACCGGTCGGATCGGTGTCCGGGACCTAAACCGGTCCATCGGTCACACCAAATCCGGATTGATAATTGGACCGCTTTGACCCGGTCAAACCCGGTCAAAATCCGAGTTGAACCGTTCAACCCGGCGGGTTTGACCAACCCGACCGAAAAAAATATTTTTTTTCAAATAATAATATTAATAGAAAGCTAATTTAATTTTTAAATCTTAAAAGATCTACATGATCTAAATTGCCAAGTAAATTTTGAAATGATGACTACTCTATATTATTACGTTAAATAAAAAACTTAATAAATCAATCAAATATATTAGTATTTAATTATTATTTTATTATTTATCTTGAGTCGTTAAGCACTATTATAAACTTTAAATTGTGAATTAAGATTAAAAAATATTATATTCTTATAATTAGTAGTATATATTATCATGTATTTTGATTTATAATTTATAGTATTAATTTATTATTATCCGGTCCGACCATCCGGTTTAATTGGTCCGATCGGTTCGACCTGACCCGTTAGACTATCCGGGTCGATGTCCGGATCGGGTTTTACAATATTGCCCATATCATAATTAATCTAGCTTAATTGTTTGTGTACTGATCGAATTAATATCCCTATATGAGAAACACTTGTAAGAAGATAAATGGAGCATATGATTGGATCCTCTCCATCTCCAATCTTTGCCTAAACTTAGTGGATGTCATGTGTAGCAAAGACGATATACTTGAGTGAAAATTAAGACAATATAATATAACAATAATAATATAAATAACAAGAATGGTAGCCGCCCTTGTCCAATTGTCTGTCTATCACACGCTCTGTCGATTGCAAATTGCTAGGTACAAAACACTCAGCATTTCTGATTAGTTAAGTCTCCAAATCATGTGCAACTCAAACTATTTATCTTCTGATATTGGACCCTGTACCAAGATTTTTCTATAATACTATAATAAGACATCTGAGTACATAAATAATATACGAGCATTGATTAATTTATACTTGGGGATTTTTTTTTTTTTTGGCTTCAATCACTTTGCTTCAAGGTGTGTCCTCGATATACACTAATTAAAAATGTTGGCATGCACATTGACTAAGAAAAATGTTCACCACATCTGCAACAAAACCTGCATACTTATGTATCATTAGACGAAGTTTTAGATCAAACGGGGTACTTAATTAGGACCACAAGTTTTTGTTTGCCCTTCTATTGATGGATACATAAGTTTGTACTTAATTATACAAACTTATGCAAACTGCAAAGAATGTTAGCGGGTGAACATTTTGCTTGAATTAGTTGAAGCATAATACGAAGACTTCTTGAGTTTTTTTGTTTCAGTTTAAGATGCAAGTTAATTAGGTAGATAGAGTTTAACATGTGTATTAGAGTTCATAAAATTAATTAGCATAAACTTGAGGCTCACATTGACCTTGAGACTTCTTATTATCAAGAGTAAGTGTCACTGCAGACGCTAACTTTTCATTCGCAGAGGAATTAAGTTGTATTGATTAGATATTACTCTCGTTGCATTAACTAGATGTATCTGTTGACATCAAAGTTCTTAAGATGTTACAATAAAGTATGCAGGAGAATCATAGGAACAGATCTTGCCCGGCATTGGAGATTTTTGTTTAAGTCTTGTTGGAATAAAATATATGCATTTTTCGTTTTGAATTTTCTGTTCACAAAGAGATGATGTGGTCAGTGATTTGATATTGAAACATTGGTTAAATTAGAACTTGGGATTTCTGATCAATTTAATTTGAGGCATTTGAATATATATGACCTGCTTTCATCTTGATGCAGCTTTCCCAAAGTTGACTTCATAAAATGATGCATAAAGAAAAGGAATAACAAATCTGTAGTTGAAGATTTGCTCTCTCTGAACTAGACATCAGAAGTGGGACTCGGATGAACAGAAATGGTGTGACATATATGCATACGCATGTTTACTCATGAACTCTTTATTTTATATGTTGCTGGTCATGCACTATGAACCCGTTCTACCTAAATTCTCCTAAAATGTAACAATCATTCTGATGTTAATAGGAAAGCTTAATATTACTTAACCTTTTCAAATTAGTTCTTCGCAGAAGATGAAAATAAAAGAGAAAAAAGAGATGAAGCTACATCATGATTTCCAAGCTTTGTTGAGGGTCAATGATGCTACAATGAAGGAAAACACAAAAAACTCAGTCAAGTCAGATACATTATGTTATACTTAGGATTTCTTCCTTCAATCCAAAGTAAGCAATCTTAAGGAGTCCAAGAGTAGATTAGGAAGTTCTGTGTTCATTATATGGTTTTGTGCACTCAAATGGAACTTAATTTGATAGCTTTCATGCATGAACTTATGGAGCCATAGTTAAAGCTTTTTTCTTTCCTCCTCAACATATTCCAATAGCTAAAACAAGGTGTAATGCATGTCCCATAATGAAGCATGTGCCAATCCAAATTGCAATCTTGGCTCATCGCTCCAAAAAGATCATCCCAAACTTCTAACTAAACTTAGTATCACATGCCACATTACTTGACAAAGCACAAATGCTAGAAACATTAAGAAACAAAGTTTTATGTGCAGAGGTTTATACACCAAATCTAAGATGGATAAGGTGTGTAGGATTTGCAAGCACCGGGTATCTAGGGATATCTCGTTAGACACTTAGGAAATTTGCTTTGGGTTCCTTAATCTTCTCGGTTCGTTGTAGTCCTAAAGCTTTGTAACAAAGAAAAATTAATGGAGGATTGCAGCTTAAACATGTAGTTAATAAAAGCCATGTCTCATGAGCAGTGGGAGGCAAGGCCAAATGTGTCCATGTTCACTCCATTTGAAGCTTGCAAAATATAAAAAGAAAACATCTGTGAAACTTAAGCTAATGTTGTAACACCCCCGATATTATTCAAGATATTGTTCGCTTTGGACCCATATGATCCGCACGAATTTAAAACGCGTCTTGAATGATAAGAAAGAATGATACATATAAGCTCATGATCACCTTCGTGTTTTATCCATGTGGGACTAACTTTCATTCTCATCATCATCTTGGGCCTTACAATCTCCTCTCCTTCAGGGCTCAAGGTCCCACATGGTTCAAGTGAGCACGCTAACACCCCCGATTCTATTTAAGATATTGTTCGCTTTGGGCCCATATGACCCGCACGAATTTAAAACACGTCTTGAATGATAAGGGAGAATGATACATATAAATCCATGACCACCTCCGTATTTTTTTCATGTGGGACAAACCTTCATTCTCATCATCATTTTGGGCCTTACAAATGTTGTCATCTTTATGGAGAACACATGAAAGAAATTAGTACTATGTTGCAATGGCTTAATTGGTTTCCTGTCACTAAATTAATGATCATTTAATTGAGGATTTTGTGCTCATTTAGAATAAAATATTAACGGTTAATAAAGCATTATTTGCATCCTTGATCCGAAGTGAAAGTGAATGAGCATCAGATGCATTAGTTTTATCTAGAGTTTGGAGATTAGATGGCAGAAAAAAGTTATCAACCCAAATGTACCGCTTAAAGACTGGTAAATAACACGAAAACTATTTTCCTTTTTTCAAAAAGAAAGATGGTTAATTTATCAAATAAAAAGATAAAATGTATCATCATGGTATACAAATATATCATGTTGTTCTATGTAAGGAGTGGGCCTAAAACTCCGTAAGGCTCAACCCAACTCACGCTAAGAAAGGCTCCAACTCCATGAGGCTAAAAAATCATGCTTCAACTGAAATAAATAAAATCAAATTTGATTGACTTAATTGGATAACGTAATTGTACTTCCAAATCGATGAGAACTAGTAATTTGGAATTCGATTATTAAAATCGTCAATTTAGTTGGAGTTTATCTTTTATCGCTCACGTCCGAACGTCAGTTAGTCGAATGTTAATAATTCTGAACATAAGTGAATCCCAGACTGTGATAAAAAAAACTAAAATAAATGAATTAATGATTAATAATGTTCTAGAAAGATCCACGTTTGAAACTTAAAATTAATGAGTTGAGACTCCTCTTTCAATTCCGTCTTTCACGTCCTAGTCTATGATGATAAAAAAGAAAAAAAGCTTATTTTGAATTCAGGTGTTAACAATATATATTGCTTCACTTATATCACAAAAAGTATAGCCCAGATATGTTTACTATGAGAGCCTTTTGACCCATCAACGGTTGGGCTAATCGGACCTGAAGTTAGATTATGATCATATTTGACATATTGGCGAAAGTTTAAGCCTATTAAAACCAAAAATGTTTTTGTCAAGGCCCAAATTGTCGATCAACATTATGTATGTCAACTTTATTTCTTTTTTTATTTTAAAAAATAAATGTGTCTTCATTAACATTGTGTCAAACATATTTTAGGGCCTGTTTGGCTTAGCTGATAAAAAATATCTGATAAGCACTAATGCTGATAAGCAATTTAAGTGCTGATACTTATTTTAAAATATAAGTAGTTACATGTTTGGATAAAAGTACTGATAATATCAATAAGTAGTTATAATGTTTGTTAAAATAAATATTGACTAATATACCCTTAAAGTTATATGATAACAATATTAAAAGATATGGATAAAAAAGTAATATAGTTGGTTTAAAAAATTAATAAGTCAACAACTTTAAAAATAAGCAGGGTTCAATAAGTAGTTATAATGTTTGTTAAAATAAATATTGACTAATATATCCTTAAAATTATATGATAACAATATTAAAAGATATGGATAAAAGAGTAATATAGTTGGTTAAAATTAATAAGTCAACAACTTTAAAAATAAGCAGGGGGGACCCTGCTTATTTTTTTTCAACTTATAAGTAATTATCTAATAACTTATAAGTAAATATTTTTAGTTACCAAATATGGAGATATTCTAAAAATTACTTATAAGTAGTTTTAACCTACTTATAAGCTTAGCCAAACAGGCCCTTAGTGCAGTTGCATCTTTCACTTAAAAAAGATTGAAATCTCACCTTTTTTAATTCCTCCTGATCCTGAGCAGACACCAGACAATGAGGTCTCCTTCAGCATCTGATTATTCTTATTGATAATGCAACAATACCAGCTTTGCTTGTGTGTGAAGTTAATTAAGCACACATAATTCATTTATGTTTAGTCCAAACTCTCCCAAAGTAGGTGTTGTTTGGACCACTAATCACTACTTTAATTCTTCTATTCATGCCTTGTAAACCAAATGCATGCATCCTATGAGAGGCAAACCAAAGAAACCCCCCAACAACAAAAAAATCTTTAGAGGTTTGCTTTTCTTGTGAGAGGACATCATCTTCAATTTGTTGTCTTATTTGATCCTTTCATGTAGCCAGCCAAAAAAGAGAAGTGCAAAGAAAAGAAAACATTGTTGAAATCTCTACTCGGATTCCAAAAGTTCAAACCTACACATATTTTTTTTTTTGGTGATTTCACCACCAAAAGTTGGAGTAACTGAATATTTGTTTGTACATTACATAGAGTCTCAATTTCTTTGATTTGAATTTGATGAACTTATGGAGACATCAATTTGGTCAAAAAAATATCGTTTTTCTCTTTATCTCGACTTCGAATTAGTCATGTGTTAATAATCTTAGATATAAAAAATTTTGAGCGAATACCCGAAAAATATACTCTATCATTGTTAGTTTATTTTGGTAATAAATAATTTTGAAAAAAAAATCATAAGAGTCAGTTCAATTCGCGGAGTTTGTACAACCTAAGGTCAAGCATGTCGTTTTTAGGCTTTCATGCAGTTGGCTATTTGTCATGTTTCCAAGCAGCTAGAACTCCATTAATTTCCAACTTATGGTCCAAAGGATGCTCAAAGCCGAAGGACACGACACCTCTTCCTCATTCTTGTTTCACAGCAATACTATTAACATAAATGCATCCAAAAGTATATTTACTTTCATCTTACATTCACCATTTATATTCTCAATGATCTGTGAGAATATAAAATTATAATGAAATAGTTATAAAATTATAATTATCCTTGAACTTTGCAATTTATGATTATTTCATTATAATTTGACGCCGATATTACTTATGTTAAACACAAGTCCACCCCTTTACTTGTCTAAAACCTAAATTAGTAAAAAGATGGGCCGTCGTTGATTCTGTCAAAAAATTGAGTCCCGACTGAAACATATTGCATTGGGCTAAAGACTGTAAACAAACAGTATTTCTTTGTTTACAAGCCCATGGGCCTGATGTTATTACAATTTTTATTATTTGTTAAGGAGCCCATGGTTCTCATGTTTTAACTGAGCATAATTTTGTTTGGAGTCCACGGGCCTCCTCGTACTATTATATATAATATACAAGTTAACAACAACAACAAAGACGACGACAACGACGATAATAATAATAATAATAATAATAATAATAATAATAATAATAATAATAATAATAATAATAAAAAAAAAAAAATATTTTAAAATTTATTTCGAAAATTTAGTTTTCTATTAAAGAGAAGTGATGCAAGAGATTTGACACATAAGAGAGACGAAATAAAAAAAAAGAATATGAGAGAAGCCAAGATGCATAACAAAATATTGAAACTAAAAAAAAAAGAAAAGAAAAGATAAATAATGAAATAATTAGAATCATATTAATGTTAGTTTATTTGATCATTTTAGAATTTAATAATTTCATTTCCACACATGATTTTTTTTGAAAAGAAGATGCAAAATTTACTAGTTTAACTATGTTAAGAAGATCAACCACACCCTTTCTTCACTATTTCTCATGTTTGCAAGCAGCTACAACTCCATAATTTATGTTAACAATATAAGCATAAAATTATTATTGTTTTTAAGGATTAAACTGTTTGAAGAATTAATAACATATCTAATTTGGCATGATAACAGAATATTTTTTTTATAATTCAAATCTCTATACAATTTACATTAAAAATCAATTATATTTTTGAATGATCCATATGATGATCTGAACTAGATTAAGTTGTCAACAATTCAGACGTTGAGAAAAAGTGTTAATATAAATATAATCATATTTATTTTATTAGTTTAAGCTTTCCATCTCTACCTCATTTTATTTCACTATCCACCACATCAACGGCAACGATTATAAACTATAAATAAATGCATAAAGAAGATATTCACTTGCATTTATCATTTGCATCTACATGAATATATTCATGTCATGCACTTAAATTTGGTAATTTATTATCAGTTGATAACAATTTGACGTCGATATTACTTTTATTTTAAAAAGAATTCAACCCTTAAATATAAATAAGGAGATATTTACTTGCATTATTTTTCAACATTATTTAATAATTTATATTATCCAAAAAATTGTCACTTATTAAATTATCGATAAAGTGCATTATTCTATTTACTATATATAAGCAACCCAATCATTATTATATTTATTTATGAAAAAAATACTACGTAATATACATCATTTTACTAAAGTATTCTTTATACATATCATCCAGTTAAGAAATTTATATATTAAATTGAACTTATTAACTTAAATCATAAATTCATAAATTAAATATTAAGTTAAAACCCTCAAAATAGAATAATAATAAAATAATATTTATAATTAATACCAATAATAATAATTAATGAAAAATGATGTTTTAATACTTATAGTTAATAATCAGTGATATATTTTTAATCATAATAGGATAATAGTAGTATAATATAATATTATATAAACATTATCTAAATAAGGTTTTATTATTATTATTATTATTATTATTATTATTATTATTATTATTATTATTATTATTATTATTATTATTATTATTATTATTATTATTATTTGTGTTCTTATTATTATATGATATATTTTATTGTGTTATGAGAATTGTTATAATAATAAAGATAGATTATTAGTACAGTAAAAAAAAAGAGGCTAACAAGAGTAATCTTTGTTGGTGAGCACATGGGCTTGATATTAACACAGTTTTTAATATTTGCAAAGGAGCCCATGGATTTTTATGTTTTAATTAATTTTATGTTGTGAGTCGACGGGCCTCGTGTTATTATTATGTAAACAATTAAACACATTAAACTATTACAAGTCTTTGTTCCTTGTTCAGATTAATTTAGTTTGAGTTGAGAGCTAATTTAATCTTAACGATCTTAATCATGATTTAGCGATTTATTGCGTGTGGGATGTTGGCAATAATCTATTTTTTACATTATTTAATATTAATCAAAATGTTGAAATATATATGTAGATGCCATATTCTTTGAGTGTATTTGGTAACCAAAATCATTAGGAAAAATTAATAAAATTCATATTACTTATAATAAATAATGTGACTCTTTATCTCAGGTCCGACTTTGGTTCTAATCCATACCGATTTTTTAGCCTGATCAATTTTGTTTTCGTTTTTTAGGTGGCTCTTCTCTCTCATCTCTCTACTGACTAAAAAAATATATTTAGAAAATTATTAGTTACCATTACTATTTAGTTTTGTTTTATCGTCTTAAGATTATTTTTAATTTATAGCAAAATATTTTATCAATTAGTTTTTAAAGTAATATATTATATTATAAATAATTCGTTATTATAATGCTTCAGACTAAATATTTTACTACCTTTGTGAATATTTTGTTTTTTTTTTCTATTCTCAGAATTTATCAAAATACACATTATCTATAAACCAAAATTTTAATTTATATCATTCTATTATCAATATATAACACTATTAATACAACTTCCAACATGGATTTGACAACAAACTAAATTAATTGGACTCAATGACTAAAATAAATATTTAGATAAAATACTAGCTGAACTATGACTCCATCTAATCTAAGCAAAAAGTCTCATCTAAACTAATAAATTTAAACTAAATATTTGGGAAATGCATCCTTTCAAAACAAGAGCTTATTATTATTATTATTATTATTATTATTATTATTATTATTATTATTATTATTATTATTATTATTAAGGGGAAAATTAACCATCAACTCACAACTTGGATGGAGGCCATTTGGGCGGTTACCGCCCTAATCGCTAAAATGATAAAGAACGGTGAAGACTTTCAATCACCACGCCACAATCCGACCATGATGATGATAATGAGTATAAAAATAAGGTCAGACATCTTAACACAAATTTGAATTGTTATATCTAAAACAATCACAAGGATTAAATTATCTATTAAAAAGA
Source organism: Pontederia paniculata (assembly GCA_001647135.1). Taxonomy (NCBI): domain Eukaryota; kingdom Viridiplantae; phylum Streptophyta; class Magnoliopsida; order Commelinales; family Pontederiaceae; genus Pontederia; species Pontederia paniculata. Next base: position 75,269 of record LTAE01001280.1, on the reverse strand, counting down.
AAAGTATTATGTTTTCATTTTTTTTGTCCTCCGATAGGAAACCAGCACAATTGAGTTATTAACTTCAATCATGGAAAACAAACAAAGGTTTCTAATTAATATTCACCAACACGTATAAGGATTACCATTGATCGTGCGCACGCGCGGACGACCATTGATCGCGAGTGGACGACCGTTGATCGCGCGCGCGGACGACCATTGATAAAGTATTATTTTAATCAATATATGAATTTAAAATTTTCTATTCTTATTCCAACCAAACACCTATCTAAAATCTCTTAATCCTACAAATAGGAATTGTACAAGAATACTATTAATCTAATACACACTATTCTTAATTCAAGAATACCAAATTCTTGAACCAAACGGGTTAGGGATCATCTAGACGTAAGCTCTTTTGGCACGATATAAAAGTAGTGTCTATGTTAGCATATAGGGCCTGTTTGGTTTAGCTGATAAAAAATATCTGATAAGCACTAATGCTGATAAGCAATTTAAGTGCTGATACTTATTTTAAAATATAAGTAGTTACATGTTTGGATAAAAGTGCTGATAATATCAATAAATAGTTATAATGTTTGTTAAAATAAATATTGACTAATATACCCTTAAAGTTATATGATAACAATATTAAAAGATATGGATAAAAGAGTAATATAGTTGGTTAAAATTAATAAGTCAACAACTTTAAAAATAAGCAGGGGGGACCCTGCTTATTTTTTTTCAACTTATATAAAAATTACTTATAAGTAGTTTTAACCTACTTATAAGTTTAGCCAAACAGACCCATAGTGTGTTGACTAAGTTAATACATTAATTAAAGTATTTGATAAGTACATTTAATATTAGCGATAAACAATTGAAATCCAATGTTTTAAGACGTTTGCAAGACCAACATCTAGGATAACGACTAGATAATTATAATTTATTTTCCCAATATACCCTCAAAATATTTCATTATTACTTACTATTTGTATGAACATAGTTATTCTTTTATACCATGTGTCTACTTTATTATTTATTATTATTTTATTAATTTATAAATTATTTAATTAACTATTTTTTTATTTATTAGTATTAAAATAGTTAAAAATAAAAATATATTATTTAATTTAGAATGCATATAATAATATAAATTATCTAAAATAATTATTTATATTATTTTTAGTCATTTTACGTTTATCAATTGATTCAAATTTGTCAAATATGAAATTTAATAATTAATTTGGTACTAGCTAGTCGTTAGTATTCAGTCGCTAATCGCTATCCGCTATTAACTATTCAAAACGCTCGTACATACCAAACAAAGTCGTAGATTTGCGCGACATTGAGCTATCGTGGCGTGTCCTCTACCATTCGTCCTCTCTCACGCTCCTTTTATTAGTAATTCCATCTCGATTGTTACACATGATCATCATGATCTCCTATTATCTATAATAGTTATCGATTTAATAATCATATTCTTACACAGAAAGTCCATGAACAAAGACGGATTCATGATTAAAAGTTAGGGGACCAATATATATAGAAGTAAAATATAAAAAAATTATGAGAGATCAATATTTGAACTCTAGATTTGAAGATGTTAGACAAACCTATTTAATCACTAAACCAACTAAATAATTATATTTTTTTATTGTCACTTATTTTATTTATTGCTTATAATAATTAGTATATATGTATATATATAATTTATAAATAGAAAAATTAGGGAGGTCGAGATCCACCCCAGATTATACGTGGGTCTGTTCATGCACATGAATAGAATTCTAATAAACAAAAAAAATAATTATCGAACTAAAAGATAACATTGATATCAAACAATCCATAAAGAAAACTATGCGATATTGAATATACAATATGATATAAAATATTAAAATATTTAAATTGGACCGAGAGAGAGAGAGAGAGAGAGAGAGAGAGAGAGAGCATGTAGTTAGAACAGGTCGGAGTATCTTGGACTAAAATTTTGATAGATTGTATCACGGAATTAATTAATAATAATGTTTTGGACCACAAATCCATGCAATTGAAGACGCACGAGATAACGACGAAACTGGACCTCTAAATACGATTGAGACCTAATACCAAACTCTCTATTTTATATATAGATATAAAAACATGAACCAAATAGTGAAATTAAATATCGACATAAAAAATTAGTGGTACTGACTTTGAGTGAGATAATATTTAAGTATTCAATGTTTTTGAGATTATGAAAGTAATTTGTGGATCTATTATTTTTTTCCTACAAAAAAAATCCATCATGGCCAAGTTGGGAGTATTTAATATGTGCATCACTGTATTGCCTTGATCTCCTTGTGTTATGGAATCACATGCAAGAAATAATATGATGATGGGTTCATAGAGAGCTTTTTATTTTTCCTCTGAAAAAAAAAAGTTTAGAATTAAATAGAGTCCCTAATGGCGTCGGTCACGGCTCGCTTCACTTTGTGATTAAAGATACATAAACTAATTTTAAGGTGGCTGCCGACGCCCTTACAAAAAGTTGCAAGACCCACCATGGATATTTTTTTAATACATATTCGTTAATTAAAATTGAACAAGAGTATATTTTCGATCAAAGTCGATAATTCATCACGCTATTAACTAATTCGATATTTAAACGAAAATAAAAATAATAAATTCTGATTAAATTAATAATTCTAATATTTAAATACGAAGTTACTAATTCTCGTCGATTTTAAGATGCTTGAACAAAGGTATATTAATTTGGATTTGAATTCTAATCTATGGAGAACATGCATGCGAATTTTACTCTTCCCTTAGCATAAATTTCAGTTTTAAAGCCTCGGAATTTTGATATTGTTGTAGTTCAACGAGGGAGTCCTAATTAAGTTAATGGTCCCATATAATCAATCATTTAATATATCAATTGGTCACATAATTCTTCGCTGGCAGTACGTTACGGTTTTAATTACATCTACGCACGTCTTTATCGTTCTTGGTAGTTGCTTCTAATCAAACCTTCCATATCTATCAATAATAATAATAGTAATAATAATAATAATAATAATAATAATAATAATAATAATAATAATAATAATAATAATAATAATAATAATAATAATAATA
>LTAE01001280.1:42510-66176 GCA_001647135.1 Pontederia paniculata | reverse complement strand
AATAAAATAATGTTGAATAAATTAATTAAAATGAGAATATAGAACATATTACAATCTAGTACTTGATAAATTGATTATACGAAAAATAAGTAAAAAATATTATGCAGAAATTAATTATATGGATGCTTTTTAAAAATAAAATATAAGTAGATAAGATAAAAAATGTAATCAACTAGAAATATATATTAATATAATTGCAATAAAAAATACAAATGAACTTTATGTGGGGGGTTGCACGTACAGAAAGAAATGGGAAATAATGTTGAATAAAATTAATGAAAATGATAATATAGAACATATTAAAATCTAATACTTGTTAAATTGATTATATGAAAATAAGTAAAAAATATTATGCAGAAATTAATTATATGGAAACTTATTAAAAAATAAAATATAAGAAGATAAGATAAAAAATGTAATCAACTAGAACTATATATTGATATAATTGGGAAATACAAATGGACTCGGGGGAGGGGTGGGGTTTGCACGTACAGAAAAATGGGAAAAAAAGTGACAGCCAGTGGATTCGAACCCACGACCATCCAACAACCAAAGCAAAGCTTCATCCATTATGACAAATGCTGAGAAGTGTGCATGTAGGTACTACGTAGCCCTTATATATATATATATATGTATGTATGTATATATATTCATGTGCTTTTATTTGGCCTAAGAATTTCCATTCACGTCTATTATCAGTTCGTAGTTGTTGACACTTGAGAACTTTGAATAATAGCCATGTAAAAATAAAAAAAAATTAAAAAGTATGTCTCCATAACTGCGATTAGAAAAAGACTTCATGAGCTCCTTACTGAGTTAACCTCGTAATTGAGGGTTGAAGGTCGTCCAATCACACAATCGTTGATATTATAAAATCTAATAATTAATGAGGATACGTTTTTTTTTTTTTTTTGCCAATCGTGATCAGTCATAATTTTCCTACTAAACCTAATTTAGCCTGGAAGAAAGGGACCAGTGAGAGAGAGATGCATTTCATTACTAATGGAGACGAGACACCATACAGGTGGCAAATTCAGCCATCAACTTAATGATGATGCGACATATATTAGCACAAAAATAAATATTGCAATAAGGTCCAAGAAATATAGATGGTGCGACATGGATACAACTTCCACATGAAAAAAAAATCTTAAATACCTAAACAATACTACATGACTTGTTGGATAGGTTTGGATTCTTATATCATTACAAGAAATGAGAGTTACATGTTAAATTCTTAATGGTAATAATATTGGAAATCGATGTATTTAAATTGAAAAAAAAGCAAAGCAAAAAATTAGGTACATTTCTATTAAAATAAACTAAAATGAGTAATAAGGGACTTATTAATTACAAATACCCCACAAATATTATCTTAACTTACTACAGTACTCAATCCACCATTCTTAGTTAAATATGGTCCAATGACGTGAATATGACGAGTTTATTTATCTCCACATGGGACTTATGATGCCTATTTTAGCCTATGGCTCATTTTTAAGACACAAATTTGATATTACCATCAACTATTAGTTACCCTGATTGGTTCGGTGCACAAAATGAGTTTTTTATGTATACTTGTACTGCACATGATGCATAACAATTTACCAAATTTATGATCACACACGTGCAACAAATTATGTGATAACACATACATTTTTTCTGAAAAAATCAATTCAAATAAAATGGAAAATTAACATGTAAATGTATAATTTAAAAATAATTAATAATTAATAATTAATATAATTTTTATTTAAATTTATCAATGTTCAGAACTATTAGCATATAATTAAGCTAATATTCAAATGAAATCACAAAGAATATACTTCGATCAGATAAGCGACTCCAAAAATTAAATTCGAGTTATTAGCCCATCCATCCAAGGACACAATTTTATTCTACAAAACTTGGTTAGTCCAAATCTTTAAAAAGAAAACATTCACACATAACAATTCTACATTAATCACAAAACAAAACATTCACCTTCAATCTTGCTTATATATACATATATATACATAGAGGACAATGAACGTATTTTTAATGTAGTGCGTATAGCGCAACAAAAAATAACGATACTATCTGTACAAAAAAAAATTGAACACTATTCATTTGTACACTTTATGTACAAATGCGCTACATATTTTTTTCTTATATATATATATATATATATATTATGCCCATACTTTTTGACATATTTTTTTCTCATATATATATATATATATATTGTATGCCCGTATTTATTTATAGATTGATACACTAAATATTTATATAAGCACAAGGTGAAAAAGGAAGAAAGAGCATCTTCCAAAATCTCCTCTTTGAAACCGAAGCCAAAGCCGTGGCCTTTTTGTTACGTAAGAAATCTCCGGCGGCTTGAGCGAGAGCGTTGGGCACAGAAAGCAGCAGCTATTCATATATCATCAAATGAGCACGGAGTCGCCGCCGCCGGCGGCCAAAGGTGGCAGCGCCACGGCCACGGCTCCCGCCAACGCCGCGACCAGCATTGAGGACCTCCACGCGGATGTCCTGACGCGCGCTCTCAGCCTCCTGGACGGCCCAGCGCTCGCCGCCGTCAGCTGCGCCACTTCTGGCCTCCGCTCCCTGGCCTCCCAGCCCGACCTCTGGCGCCACCTCTGCCTCGACACCTGGCCCTCCCTGCGTTCCCATTCCGGCCTCCTGCGCCTCATCTCCGCCTCCTTCCCCGACTCCCACCGCTCCTTCTTCTCCGACGCCTTCCCCTGCCCTTCCGCCAGCGACGTCGTCGCTGACGCCGGCGAGGCGTCCGACCGCCCTTGTCCCTCGCTCATCTCCGCGGTGGACCTCTACCACAACGGCGTCCCCGTCTTCTCCCGCGTCGTGGAGACCGAAACCTCCACGCCCTGGTTCAAGAGCTCGCCTTTCCGCATCGACGCCCTCGACCGGAAGGACCCGTCGGCGCGTTCGCCGGCTCCGGAGACGGAGCCGGCCATATCGCCGGACGAGCTCACGCTGAGCTGGGTGGTGGTCGACCCGGAGGCCGGGCGGGCCGTCAACGTGTCGAGCAGGAGGCCGGTAGCGGTGGACCGCCACTGGTTCACGGGGGAGACGTTGGTTCGGTTCGCCACGGTGATCGGAGAGGAGGGTTGCGCCGTGACGGCGACGGTGACGTGCGGAGAAGAGGCCGGTCACGTACGCGAGGTGATCCTGACGGTGGAGGGCGTCGACGGGGTGTGCCTGAGCGGGACGGAGTCGCTGGCGGTGCTGCGCGCTGCGATGCGCAGTGAGCGCCGTCGGTGGGACGGGGAGTCGGCGGCGAGGAAGCTGTGGGAGGAGTTCGTCGGCCGGCGAAGGCGGCGAAAGGAGATGGCAGCGCGGCGGGAGGGGGTGGTGGACTTGGCCTGCGCCGCCCTGGGCGCGGCCTCGTTCCTGGCCTTCCTCGTTCTCGTGGTTTTCAAATGAACCGGGTCAACCGCCGCCGGTAGCCAGACCGGACCCTGGTTGGGTCTAGATTCTTATGCACATAGGTCCACTCGTTTTTTTCACAGCTATGTCCATATATAAATAAAAAAAATATTATAGCTCTTTTAACATTTTTATTGGAGATTATTTAAAATACTATCAAACAGGAACAGTTGTAGCAAATGGTGAAAGATTATAATGTATATCACATCTTTCCATTTTTTTTCCTAAATTGTACACAATGATTAATGTGCTGAAGTTTGTTTGGAACTTTTTAATCATATATTAAGCTTTTGCTAATGTTTTATCACATGATATGAAAGAGGGATAAACTTATAAATGTTGTGGCAGAGGTCAAATGTTCAATTTCCTTGTATGCTATGGCTAGTGATTTTTATTGTAGGATTCTTGTGTCAGACTTGCCATGAGAAAGATCTGGGAAGTGTAATAAATGTACTGGTGCCTCATCAATGAAGTCCAAATTTTGGAGGATAACTATGTGGACATGTTCAGATGACAAGGCTACAAAAAGGGGAAGGGGCTAAATAAATGAGAACTGCTGTCAAGAAAATACGTCAGGTCTTTTAGAAGTTCAAGGATGTATATATAGAGAGCAGGAAGCACACATGGGGATGAAATTCTAAAATCAGCTTTTGCTGGAAGATTTTGATAAAATGTAAAATTATTTACTCAGCATTCCATCAAAAAACAATACAAACAAGCCTACTCATCAAAAGTGCAGATATTTTATAGGTTGGAGACACGTAATAGATTTGAAGCATATCTAAAAAAAAGTTAAAGCACATTTTAATGCATTAGAAGGTAAAATGAATAGACAACCATGTCAAACAGACATCAGTCCAGCAGATAAACGTTTTAGGATAATAAGCAAGTTCCTGGATGAGCAAAAAAAAATGGATGAAGTTAATGGGAGATGAGTTCGGTGGTTTACATACTATAGTCAGTAATCACTCCCATGCTGATGTCCCCCCTAGCCCGATCTCTTCTGCTTTGGACAAGAACTGAAGGGCAGATGGACCTGTCTCTGTAAGTTTTGCCTTTTTCTTTTTCTTTGTATGGTCAATCACAATGGCACCCGAAAATGTTCGATTCATTGCAGCTGGTGTATCGTCCTCATTCACGTTCATCTGTTGAACAGACTTATCTGAGAAAATAATGTCTGCAAATGGTATTTCCACATCGTCAATCCCTTGTACTTGAACTTCTTTATCCATGGAATTTTTTCTCTTCAGTTCTTTTGCTGTTCTTGAATTTTCTTGCGAACTTTTATCTGCCACAGCATTCTTCTCCCGTTTTGATTTTGACTTGCTTTTCTTACTCTCCTTCTCACCACCATCATCAGTTGAACCTCGTGCAGCATCATCTATTTTACTTGAACTTTTTAATTTAGTTTCATCCAAGACATTTGTTTTTAGTTTAGCAATTTTGTTTTTGTGAATTTTTGCTGCTTGTGATTCAGTTGTATCAAGGGCAAGGGAGTCATCCTTGACTTCACTCGATTTATATGCTCCAACAAGACCTTCACTCTTTTCGATAGGCTTGGAATTGAATATTCGTAAATTTGGTATCAGCTTTTTGACCTGTCGAGGATTTAAGTAAGCTTGGCAAACAATTCAGATAAATATGGCAGTATAACATAAGCAAGACAATCACCTTCTTCACTAACTTTTCCTTCTCAACAACAGGATTTCCTTGTAAGTTGAGGTTCTTTAATTTGTGAAATGCAGAAACGACCTATTGATAAAATAGGCAATAAGAAAAGCAGTGAAGATTGAAAGAAAGATGCTCTGCAATGTTTTCTAGTATATGGTAAAAGGAAAAGAAAATGCAAAAAACATATGACTTTTCTAATTCTGCTGACCTTCAAATCTGACCAATGTTCAATGAGGTTATTTCCCAGATCCAAATTTTCTAGCTTGACATTCCGAGCCAAATCAGCTGGAAGTGTCTGCATAAGAAGGTATGCTCAATGACAAAACATTGTGAATTAATATAATGTATGATGGCAAAACTATATCTGATAGACTAGAAAATGTGACTTCACATCTTAAAATTTCAAGAAGACTCTCTGTTTGTTTTATCTCCTAGGAAATAAAATAGGTGAGATTGAGCTAGATGCAAGGTAAAATTAAACAGCTTATTTACCTTTTTTGTTTTCACATTGTAAAACTGACATCTACCTCTAGTGGTTTCAAATGAGAAAGAAAGTTTTATGGCCTGGAAAGTAGAAATTCATCGTTTGTCCTTTTTGCTGATCCATCAAGAGAATAATGCTTAAGACTACTATGGAATATATGAGTATATGAGGATGAACATAGCTCTGGAATGACATGTTACACCTTAGAGTCTGTTTATCTAATCAAGAAGCAATGTTCTCATCTCATCTAAAAGAGGTTGACCTCTGAGAACTGGATAATATTATCTGCATACTTTTAATCCTATTGTTGACAATTAATCTCACTTTTTCTTTCACCAAAATTTTTTTGAGGCAGATTATCCCCTGAACAATAATGGAAAATGGATCAACGGTCCAGGTAGGTGAAAGAATAGTGAGAGCTCTAGCTAGCTCAGAGAAGGCTTATTGAAGCCTGTTCATAATAAGGATTGATGACACAAGTCTTTAATTCCTAGCACTTGTGGTTTATGCACAAAGAAGCAACACGTGTATGAGGGCTGAAATTTACAACTCTATATTATTCAATACATTAGCCCTGACGATGTTCAACTGGATACAAAATCTTGCAATTTCTTCATCCTATGTCTAGGTATACATTTGCTTATAAAACTGGGAAGATTGGAGATTTAAAAGATTGGCTACAATCTAGAAACATTAAGTATTATAACAAAATTAGACAAAAAGGAATGAGATAACAACTTCACACAATTAAATATGTGACTTTTCAAGCAAAATGTACCGTGATCTTGTTGTGCGCAAACCTGACTTCCTTTAGGTCTGTGCATGAAGTTAGAGATGACCCAATATTTTGAATTTGGCAGTGGGAAAGTGACAGCTAAATACAGAGAGAGGAAGAAATTAGGAAAGTTGGATACTTTTTTCTGATATAAAAACTAGGAAGATTTGAGAATATAGCAAAAGGAACAAACAAATAAGGGCTTTAGCATCTATGTCGTACTTTGGTGATAGATTTTGCCTTCGCCAAAGCAAGACCAATATCATATATCGGATTTCGAGATAAAACTGTAAGGTAGATACAAAAATGAAATAAGATTAACATGAAAATAGAATGAGTTTGCAACTATTTATGAGCATCACATGTACTGAAACATGTATAAAAGTGAACACAGCAGAATTACTAATAGTCTACATCTTCCTTACATCCAGATTAACTAGAGAGGTACTAAATATAGTCACATAATAACTAGAATGAAGAATAGGTTGTAATTTGCATTTTAGAATATCTAAAAAGTACAAAATCATCATCATCATCATCAGATGCAGCACAGCATTTCTACCGTGCTTCTAGTTAAGCATGCTTTCTCGATGATGTCAATTTCATCTACTGTGTTGTAACTACCTCCTTAGAGTAGGAAATTGTTCCATAACCTGATGATGTGAATGCCAAGTGGAAGAAGAGTACAAAATGAAAACCACATATCTAACAGCTCTAGATTAGCGTAGACGGATAAACTTGACAAAATTACATCATAATGTGAAGACAGCTTTATTTTTGCCTTAATATCAAAACTTCTTGTTATATTAATACCCATACCAAGTGTGTTCAAGTACTTCAGCTGATCAAGTTTGCAAATTGAGGATATGTTGTTATCTGCAAGTGAGATTGTTAACCAAGATTATTACACACAACGAATAAAGAAGAAATATATTGACCAACAGAAAAAAGAAGAAAGGTACACATTATCCTTGCCATTCAATATTAAAGCTCGTAGACTCGGAACAGATTGGACCTCATCCATCTTTTGAAGGTTGTTCTTCCCAGCATTTAGAATCTTCCACATATCACAAGCACATTACAAAGAAATCATCCATTTCTTACTCATGCTTAGTAATGTATAGAACAAGATATAAAAAAAGAAAACATTTTTCTAAATTTAATACTTGGCTAAAAATCATCTGACCAATCATGCTAGAATTGAGAAAAGTTTAGACAAGCTTATTTACTAAGATATGTAAGACAAAAAAACTGTTATTTCTAAGTCGGTTTGTCCCATGGCAGGCGCACTAAGCTAAGGCTTACCATCAACTTGGAAAGGTTTTCCACCCCTTTCAAGCTTTTGAGCTTGTTCTCCACAACAGATAGCCATTTGAGATTGCCGCACGGAGACAGATCCTGTCCAAGACCAGAACCGGCAAAAAGATTCAATATTTAACTCCAATTCACAGCAAAGGCACTTCAAACACCAAAAAGGAAGCAAGCTGGAGCAGTTTCAGAGATGGAAGCTATCCCGACACCTCGAGACTTGATAGGCAGTTGTAGCTGAGATCAAGCTTCTCCAAGTTTTGGAATTTCGTCAAACATGACACCTGCAAAATCAAACAAACTCACATTTAACAGTTGTACGATAACCGAAATCTACTTCGCCGGCTTACGTCTGAGAGAGCACGGTGGGAGAGCTGAAGCGTCGTGACCCCGACGGTGTCGTCGGCGTTCCCGGTCTCGCGCGCGATTTGCTCCAGCGTGAGACGCGCCATGACGGACACCGATAGGACGATGCCGCCCAAAGAAGAACAAAAACCGAACCGGGAAACAAAACCCAAACCCTAACGGCTCAATGTTACTTGATGACATTTTAAATGAGGATAAAATTAATATTAAAAAGGTTTGTCAAACTAATTTTATTATTGTCTTGATAGAAACATATACTTAAATTATTTAATATTTGATTATTTATCCTACACTGATGCGAAAATTTGCTCTTATAGTAAAAAGATTTGAAGTTGCACTCTCATGGTGGCCTCTTTTAATTTTGATAAAAGTGGAGGTGCAAGTTTTCCTGAAGAAAAATGGTTGTGAAAAATTTTAAAAAATTTACATATATTAACAAAGTATATTTGCTTTATGAATAAAATTTGATGTAAATATTAAATACAAGTACATTCATATTTTCAGTATAAATAAAATATGGGTATCTTTGTGTCACGAGTATTTTTCACATTACAAAATATTCTTTTTATGTATTTTGATTATATTATCGAAAATTTAAATTACCAGAAATGTGAATTATATTCTTTTTATGTATTTAATTTTGATTATATTATAAAAAATTTAAATATTCGATAGGACGATGCGGCCCAAAGAACAACAAAAACCGAAGCGCTTCTTACTAAAACCCAAACCTAACGGCTCAATGTTACCTAGACATTTTAAATGCGGATAAAATTAATATTAAAAAGGTCTGCCAAACTAATTTTATTATGTAAAAAATGGAGGTGCACATGCTACCCATATTTTTAATTTATGATGGTTTAATTTAAGAGAGAAAAAAATAAGAGATAGAAGATCTAATATTCATTTTAGATCTAATATCTTACGGTTAAAAATATAAATAACATAGTATTCCCTATTTAGTTAGGAAATATCTACGTTGAACACTTTTATTATTGTCTTGATAGAAACATATAATTAAATTTTTTAATATTTGATTATTTATCATGCAAAATATTGCTCATATTAAAAAGATATGAAGTTGCACTCTCATGGCGGCCTCTAATTTTGATAAAAGTGGAGGTGCAAGTTTTCCTGAAAAAAATGGTTGTCAATTTTTTTTTAAAAAATATTTAACATATATTAACAAAGTATATTTGCTTTATGATTAAAATTTGATGTAAATATTAAATACAAGTACATTCATATTTTCAGTATAAATAAAATATGGGTATCGTTGTGTCACGATTATTTTTCACATTACAAATATTCTTCTTATGTACGTTGATTATATTATCAAAAATTTAAATTATCACAATGCAAAATATTAAAACTCAAATTTACACTAGCATATAACCAAAAAAAACTTTCTGAAGATATACCTTTTTCAGAAAAAAAAAGATTATTTCAAAACCTAAAAGTAAATCATTTTATTTTGATTTTTCTAATTATCAATATTCAACATTTAAAAATTATGTCATATGTAATAACTTAAATTGTTATATCATAGCCACATCCCCATCACGTGATATGCACGTTCGTTTAAGTTACTCCTCCACGACTAACTTGTTAAGCGATTTCTCCTAGAAAACAAGAGAATAATTTATTGGATCAACAAAGCCTGTTATTTCATGCGACGCTAACCCGCGGAGTATTATACCATTTTCCGTCAAAACTAAGAACTCGACTCGCCGAGAGCCTTCCGGCGGCCCGACCACCGAGAACTCTGTTGCATTCCAAATCGCTTCGCTTCGTTCCGCTCCGGCGTCTATTTGGACAAGCTCTCCGTCGGCGCGGTAATGGCGGTGGGGAGGCGGAGGAGCGGCGTCGGAGGGGCGGTGGTGATGGGCACGATCTACTCCGTGCTCGCCCTGGCACTCGTCCTCATGGCCTGCGTCGAACTCGGAGACGCCGCTACCGCCGTCGACGTCTACCGCCTCATTCAGTACGATCTCGCCGGCGCACCTTACGGATCTCGCCTCGCCGGCCTCAACCACCACGCCGCCTCCATCCCGTTCGCCCCCGGCTCTGATCTCTCTCGCACCGTCCTCGTCGCTCCCGTACGGGACCTCAATCTCACCTTGCTCCAGGGTTAGTAGCAGTGTTGCTTCTTTTACATCTCAAGGAACTTAGTGCTTTTCTGTTTAGCGAGATTGGCGATTTGGAGCTTTTGATCTTTGTGATTTGTCGAGTTCCTGTGATTTAGGCATGCATGAAGTTCTACTAGTTAGAAGAGTGGATATTACAAGCACATAACGTTGGACCACAATATTTTTTCCATCAGATGTTTAGTTATCGAACATTGAGCTAAAGTTAACTACTTCGTTCAATTTATTGTCAATCGAGGGTTTTGATTTAACTTTTCCAGCTTAAAAATGCTTCATTTAGTGAACAATGCATGGTTGTTAAGTGGAGCGGCATTAAATTTTTTGGTATTTCAAGTTAGGACTAGTTATGAACTTGTAGATGCTTAAACGAATTTACCTTAATTCATGAGCGATATTAGGTTTTTAAGTATACTGAAATTTGTATTTTAAGTAAAGTTTCGTGTGCCATTTTAATTTTGGAGGTGTTCTTCATGTAGTCACTAGTTATACATGTTTTACTGATTTTTTTTTTTTTTGAAACAAAATCAGACTACATCTTTAGCAAGCAGCAACTTGGGGGCTTACTACTTTTGCTTCCTCAAAAGATTGGTAACAAGGTTGATGGTGGGAATGAAGGCAAAAGCGATGGATTATTTCAAAGCATATTGGTTGATCTGGAAAACTTGCTCATTCATGCCAGCATACCTGTAAGTGAATTGCCACTCCTTTCTATTCAATAGTAAATGGCTTATATGAGCCCTTTTTCTCATTTTGATGACTTCTCTTATTCTTTGCCACTCCCATTGAGATATTTAAAGTATCTTAAATTTTTAGTTGTTATGATATTACTCTCAACTTAACTGGTTATTAACCGTTAGTTGATGTGATTTTTCTTTTCTCAACAAAAGGTTATCCTAAATGCCTTGGTGTCTGCTTTTTAGTCTGTTTCATATTTAAAGTTTGCCACAATTAATTCGAGATTGGGGGCCTCCTTTTCATTTGGTTATTAGACACGTGTTCTTTCAGGTTATACATTTTGAAGGTGACAGTATGCTCTACCATGTGTGACATTTCCTGTAGCAGAAAGAAAGATGGCAAATGCGATTCAGAAGCTCTTTGATTACCTATCTTAAATTGGGAATAGTTTTTAACATATACTTGTGTAATATGAAAAATAAAAATATAGTGTGTTAAGAAAGCTTACTCAGTTTTTGGCGATGCAGTTACCTTGTCAAAAGATGATTTTTATGGGAATGGAAAAGATGATTTTCTAGCACATGTTTACTTCACAGTGATCTATTGTTCTCAAAGTCTAGATGATGTTACACATGAAAAACTTATTTTTTATGGGAAATGAAAAAGTTATTAAGGAATGAATATTTTCCTATAGAATATGGCTTTTTATTAGTCTTTATATCCCATTCTTTTGGAGTCTTTTCTCTTTACCATAAGAAAGACTGGTTTTAGAGGTTTAATTTGCTGCATGTCGACTTATTATTTATCAGTGTTCTTTCTCTGAGATTAGCATATATAAGATTTTTCTTCTCCTCAAAAAGCGATATATATATATATATATATAGATGGTTATGTACACCTCATCTTTACTCCTTATTGATCTCTCGATTAATAGCAAATTTTATTATTCGCAGTATCCTGTTTATTTTGCTTATGAGAATGAAAAGATTAAAAATGTAGTAGCTGATATTCAAAGAGGAGATGCTACTGCTCAGACTTCTTCAGCAACAAATGGCGGGTTAGTTAATTTTATAATAGTGATTAAAATCATGGGAAACATATATCATGTTGTCTTCACCTTTGGTCAAATATTGTGACTTTTGGAACTGACTCATTGTATAGCCCAAGACCTTGCAATTATGTCAGCACTAATTTTCTGATGCTTAATACTTCAGTAGAACTGTTTGTTTGAACACAATTAGCAATGCATTCTTTGGGATAGGCATCTAAAGTAGTTCTTGTGTTGGCAGCTACAAGTTGGTTGTGTCATCGCCAGAGCCTAGAAAGGTATCATCTCCAGCAATGATAAACATTCAGGTGAAATCTCTTCCCTTAATATTTCAAGTTTTGGTATAACTACCTGTAGTGCAATCCAAGTGCAAACAGGATAGTTGATTGCATTATGTTTCTTAGTCCATTTGAGTACATCAAAGTAGGAAACTCTTATTCATGCAATTTCCTGCATCATATCACTATATCAAGTTGAAGGAAAAATAATATTACCTTCATGTAAGATAGTTCTGGACCATCAACTTGTTAGGTCCTTCCTGATAATGTTCTTTCAGTTTGTTGCTGATTGCACTTGAGACTGTTCACGATTTAGGAATCACTTAAATTGTAGTGGTTACTTATGTTTTTCATGTCATGTTCACTAAAGTTTAGTGTTCAATGTCTGACTCAGAGTAGGTATTACTTGTCAAACCATATCATTGGGCCTCCTAAGAGAAATTGGGTTTTAAATGATACAACTTAAAAAAGCACTAGATGATTCTGTGTGATTTAATTGTGTGCTTGTTCTTTTGTATGTGAGTTACTTTGAGCGTCAATTCTTCAAATGTACTTATTGGTTTATGTTTCTAGACAACTGCTTTCAAGCTTATGGAAAGATCTCATCTTACAGGGATGGTTGCCAGGTCTGAAAACTGATGGTGATTCTAGCCAGCTACCTACGATTGCTGTGGTTGCATCCTATGACACATTTGGTGCTGCTCCAGTATGTGATTATCATATTTGAACTTCTAGTTTATATATCTTCATATGGGAATGCTAAAGATTGGCTACTTTCTGTTCTTACAAGGCACTTGCTGTAGGAAGTGATAGCAATGGGAGCGGAGTGGTTGCACTCTTGGAGATAGCAAGACTTTTTTCACGTCTTTATAATAATCCAATGACCCGAGGAAGATATAACATTCTTTTTGGGTTAACATCTGGTGGGCCCTACAACTACAATGGAACTATGAAGGTCACTATGTTCTTCCAGGTCATTGAACTAAATAAAACAACTAATTATTCTTCTTATATCTTTGTTGTTCTCTTACCATTTCAGTGGCTTAGGAGTTTTGATCAGCGCATACGTGAGAGCATTGACTATGCCATCTGCTTGAACAGTATTGGTTCTTGGAATAATGAGTTATGGTTGCATGCCTCAAAACCACCGGAAAATGTGTACATAAAACAAGTTTATGAAGTAAGTAGAATGTCAGATTAAACTGCTACATATTGACAAGTTCATATTCTATTGTAATAATTTCAACAGATTAGTTCATGTCACATATCCTTTTCTTTCTCAAAAAAAAAAAATTGTGTTCCGTGATGGCAGAGTTTGTCAGAAGTTGGAACAGAGTTGGGTGTGACAATTGGGATTAAGCATAAGAAGATTAATATCTCAAATCCACGAGTGAGCAAATTCTCTGCTTTTCATTGCATTTTACTGCAGCTATCAAAGTTTTGAACTGCCATCTTTTGAACATTCAAGAAGTATTGTCTCTACTTATTCCTATGTAGTATGCCCGAGAAGTTGTATAACTCTTTATTAAGTTCATTTCATCTTTAAAGAAAAGGTTTGCTTATGCAATAATATCAACCCCTGTAGGATTTGTCCATACTGTAATTCATCATATCTTTGTTTGTGATTTACATTATACAACCACGTATAAGGACTCATTCTGCTATATATTCTGTTTTAATTGGTTCAAACGTCTTGATTCTTCTTTTCAGGAACCAATAGGAACATGTCAACAGTGCTAATTCTGCTACATTAATTATCTAGGCCTTAACATGAATATATTACAAAGTAACATTAGTGATCTTCCTTTGTTTGATGACACATCAGTTCACTTTCACACATTATGTAATTATGGAAGGCTTGACTAATTATAATCACTTTTCTTTTTTCTATTACAAAGGGAATTCATGACTTTAGTACATGAAAAGAACATAGAAAATGGAATGCCCTACTATAAAAATTGAACCTGAGACCTCCTGGTGTCCATAGGTGAGGTTGTGTGCCACAACACTGCATCCATGTTGTCATAATCATACATTTAGCTGCCTGGCTTAAATTGCATATTTGCATGAGTAAAGACAGCTAATTGCAATAGATACGATTACTTTCTGAGCTGAGGACTGTATGTTCAAAAGTTTGCAATAATCAGCTTTAGTACAAATGAAGGTCAACCCTTTTTGTCGCGAATTGTATTCACTCAAGTTCTCCTCTGCAAAATTTATTTCCTCGCCACATTTGAGGCCAACAGAAGTACTATCCCTGATGTAGGTAGCTTGGGAACACGAGCAGTTTTCAAGGTTAAGAGTAACTGCCGTGACTCTTTCGGAACTTTCTGCTCCACCTGAGTTACTACAAGGCACAGGAGGGCTTCATGATACAAGGTAAGATGTTAATGTTTTTATTGGATAATAGTGTCCATTTCATTGGCATGCTAGCAAATTTTTATATTTGTTATAGGAGTTCAGTGGATGAGACTGCAATTCACAGAAGCATCAAGTTAGTTGCCGAGAGTCTTGCGGTATTACCTTTTATTTCGTTTGGGTCATTATATAAAGGATTTCATTTGTTGCTATTTTTTTGTTTTGAAAGAACATTTGTTTCTGTCGTAAAAATATTCTTTCAATGCAGAGACATATCTATGGACATCAAGGAAGAAACATTCAGATTTTCGCAGATAATAGCAGCTTGTCTGTAAATTCAGATTATGTAAACTCATTGTTAGAACTTTTGTCAAGGACACCCAGAGTAGCACCCTTTATCTCGAAGACTCATCCGATAATCACTGCACTGAAAAAGGTTTGGCCGTTTTTAGATTTTTTTCTGCTTTCAATGAAATCATGCCTAAATTATGAACAGAAAGAACTATACTTTCTTTCAAAGGTTCTTTATCTTCCTCCATGTGTTTATCCTTCAAATTCCTCATCTAAAGCTACTTTCTTAAAAGCAGACATGAAATTGATGATATATCAGTATTCGTATCTTAAAAGAACATCACCTCGGGTTTAAAATAGCCAATGAAGTTGCTTGCTCAAATCATTAATGTCCTTTGTTGTAATAATGTCATGATATCTACAGAGTGAGGATTTTGTGTCATGATGGTAAATAGTTAGTAACAAAGCTCTATGTTTTCCAATTTGAACATCTACTTTCTACAAACAAGGTTTTGTTCCTGTCCTGTGTTCATTCTTGCAATGCGCTATGTTGCTTATTCTTTTTTATTTTATGTAATTTTGGATATATGGCAGGAACTGTCCGATCACACGGACAATGTGCATGTACAGCATGAGATAATTGATGGCATGTTCGATTTCTATGACTCTATACAAGCAACATTGAACATATATCAGGTGCTCTAGTCTATTCCCCTATGCTTTAATTATCTGTCAAATGTGTTATTACACAGCATGCATCAGCTCTTTTCCATAACATTTAGCCTACAAGATCTTTTCATGTTACTGTATTCAGCTAAAGCAATTATTATGTTATTGTTTGTTTGGAAATTGAAGTATTGGATATTTCGACCCTACAGGTTGCAAGCGTTACATTTGACATCTTTTTACTGCTCGTGGTGGGTTCTTATCTATTTCTTCTCTTCACATTCCTTGTTATCACGACACGGGTATGTGTACTCCTTGGGTGGCCTGATTATGTATGCTAAGACTGGTGCATTTGTTTTTGAGAGTTTAAAATAATTATTTGTGCAGGGTCTTGATGATCTTATTACCATGTTTCGGCGCCCTCCCCCGCGGAAGGTCAAGGCAGCTTGAGTTGGGTAGCTTTTGTTTCTTTTTTTTCCCTTGTCACGCACATTGTATCGGCGGGATTAAACGCAGAAGGGAACCGCTGGTAGATTATTTAATTGATCAAGATGGAGTACCTCCAAGAACACTGATTTTCCAAATGAAAAAGAAGAAAATTTTGATTCATTCATTATCTATAGTTTTTGGTGTTATTGAGAGCTTAAAATTTCGCTGGACTTTAGTTACAATTTGTAGCATCATGGAACTGTGGGTTTTCCTTGGCCCAGTGAAATGAACATGCATATTAGGACAAATCAAATGTCGGAATGCATTTTTTTTCTTCAGTCAAGTAAGCATTGTGTTCTTGCCTTTCATCTCTGCCACAGCCTTTTGTGCTTCATCCTCAAGGCAAAAAAGCGACGAACGCAATTTATTTCTGGCTGTAACCATAATTTATTTCTGGCTGTACCGTCCTCAATCTTGAGAAACTTTGTACATAATTTATTTCTGGCTGTAACCATCTCATATTTATTCATTAAGACAATAAATGTTCAATCCCAACTTGGTTCTTGGAAATGTGCAAGGATCAAGATAGAAGATAATGGGTTTATTTCTACATAAATAAAATAAAATATGAAAGTAATACCTGAGCTTATATGCAGTTAATTGTTTAGTTTTTAAGACACACATTAAATTAAATTTGTGCGGGTTATGAACTCAAAATGATCAATATCAAAATGGTCAATATCATGAATTTTGAATTTGTAATCAAGACATCTCGAGTTTGATTTTAAATTTTATCAATGCCATTTAATAATGTTTTATTTTTAATTTATCTTTTCGATCTACAACTATCTAAATATCTTAGCAGCTTGTCTAATCCATCATAAAACAATTAATCATTCTTGCCGAAGAAATGACATTATATTCCCTTAGATCGGGTTTGACGGTGAGAACTAGAAGTGACTCACACCGGCCTCCAAGTGGAGATGGACTTTTGTGTGCTAGTGCTGGTTAACCTGTATTAAATCGTGCTTCTGTCGTGCTGTTACAATGTTATGTCGTGCTAAAAATATTTTTTTATTAGCTCGGGCCGACCTAGCATGATTTTGACCGTGCCGACTTGGATCGTGCCGAGTTGGTCATCATTTCTTTTCTTTTTTTAATTAATATTTTAATCATATTTAAAATTTAATATATTAATATATAAGAGTGAATCATAAATACATACGTAATTAAGTATATAAATCATTAAATCTATAATCTATACAAGAGTAAAACTTTAAATTTATAAGGGTATAATATTATAATTTGTAACTTATTCCTTTTGATATAAAATATTGATAAACTACAAATATAACTTATAGTCGTTATATTTATTATTTAATAACTTATTATTATGTTTATAGTGTTATATTCTTATCATCTTTAGTATTGTAACTTATAACTATATACTTATTATATAATGCGACAACACCAATGTGCTCTCGCAGTCGCTTTGTTGTGGGCAGGCTAGCAGCAAGCCCACTAGGGCAACATGATGTGACAACGTCGGGGGGCGAAAAAATGTGCTTGGGGAGTGTCGTCTTGGATGGGCCCAACTGCCCAAGCTACTGGGCCTTTTGGGTGTGTCGCGTCGGGCTCAAATCTTAAATGGGTGGGCAAAACATAGGATGGCCTGGACACGAATCGATTGTCGTGCTCGGACATGCCCATACCGAGCAGGGTCGACACACCCAAAAGGTGTGCCGGCACGAGGTCCATCTCTATGCATAACAACGAGACAACACCAATGTGTTGTGTTGCCGGCTTATCAAGCGTGCTAGCAGTGGCAGGCCTACTAGGCCGACAGGATGCGATAGCGTCGGGCCGCAAAAAAAAAAAAAGAAACATGTGCATGGGGTGTGCTGGGGCTATCAGGTCCCGTGTCGTACTGGACCCAAATCTTAAATGGGTGGGCACGGCATGAGTCCTGGGCACGACCCAAATGTTGTGCTCGAATCGTACCCATACCGAGCCAAACCGGCAAGCCCAAATGCGTGCTTACGCTCGTGCCGAGGGTCCATCTCTACTCCCAAGCATCTCAACTTGTGGTCATGTTCTTGTAGAAACTATCTGGTTCCTAGGAAGAAAACATGAATCTTCTTTTTTTTTTCTTAAAAGGCATGAATCTTTTTTTCTTTTCTTTTTAGGACATGACAAGTTTTTTTTTTCTTTCATCTCTCCTCCTTCTCTGTTCCTATTTATTTAAATTAAATTAACTTCTGATTTTATTTTTTTGAACTTTTATATCTATTTAATATTATAACTAAAAAATTAAAATATTAGTTTTAAATTAAATTTAATAAACTAATTTTATTATTTTCACAAATTAGTTTATTTATTTAACTTTTCATTATTTTTTATTGTTTTCCTAAATTATAATTTAAATTTGATAAACTATTTTAATGTGCTATATCTAAGATTTAATTTATATTATTTATTACAGTTATTTTAGTATATTACCTTAAATATATTATATAAAATAATTTATTGTTATAAAATTTAATTCAATTAAACTTATTATCTTGAATAAAAAACTATTTTATTTTCTTGGTTCCATATTTGATTTAAACACCTAGTAGAATTGATCCATCAAATTATTTTGTTTTATTCTCATCATTAGAGAGGATTTTAGTGAGGTCTTGAGCCTTCGCTTCTTCCCCGGCGGCCGATCGACCGGCCGCAGTTGTCGTCTCATCGCCGCCGTTCGTAGTCTTCCGTCGTGGCGGAGAAATGGCGAAACTGGAAGCGGAGAAGCACGTGCAGTTCATCCTCTCGACTGTAAAGGTTCTCTCTTGGAGTTTTCTTCTGTTGTCCCCTATTTCCTAAGACTGTGACGGTAGATTTGTAGGAATTTGAATTAAAATTGCCGTTTTATCAGAAGAAAGATGATGACTTTGAGTCGCTGGCGATGGAACATATAAGATTGATCGGTGCTTATTGGGGCCTGACCACGCTGGATCTTCTCAGTAATCTCGGGGCGGTTAATGCCGATGAGGTCGTATCCTGGTTGATGAAATGCCAAGATATTGGCAAAGGTTTATGTTCTCCTTCTAACATCCGTTTAAAAAAAAAAACGCCTCACTGTTGTGAGGAGGGATTTTTTGCCCCTTCTCTCATTGGAGGTGTGCTATAAAAAGGGCACACCACCCTCCCATTCCCAGGAGATCAATCGAGAGAAAAATAGGAAAAGAAGTGGAGAGAAAGAAATGAGGGAGAAAAAGAAAAGAGAAGAAACAAGAAAAAAAAAAGAGAAGAAGATGGTGGTTTCGGATGCCATCACCGTCGAATTCGGAAAAGAAGACTCTAGAAGAACGACGGACTAATAAATAAAGATATGTGGTAGGGATCTTTATTTATTGATTGTCGAATTAATTAATACTACTAATTTGGAATTTATAGTAATATTGATTTATTGGATTGATTAAGAATGAAAATAGATGTAGCACTACGAATTGCCGTATCGCATTTAAGAACTAATCGTACCTTTTAATAATTAATGAAAGAACTATTGTTCATATTTAATTGTTAATAATTATTGAATCATTATTGTTAATTGATAATGATCATACATTGATTAATTATTTATTGATGATTATTGATTGTTAATTAATTGATGATTATTAAATGATAAATAGTTATGGCTAATCGCCTTATTGATATTGATGATAACATAAATTAGATATTTTTATAATAATCATGATTTATGATTAAATGTTATTTATTGAATAATATTATGACATGTATTGATGATTGAATTGTGTTTCTAGTATTGATCGTAGAATTGATTGAACCACACCTAGAAGCGTTATTGCATGTATAGCCGTAATTAGGTTTTAAAATTGACAATAATTGATTATGATTGTAATTGACTTATTGAAGATTGATATCTCGATGGATTGTATTGTGGGGTGCCCATCTCATCTCAGGTTATTCCTAAACCATTGATCATATTGTGGGGTGCTGATCTCATCCCGGGATATTCCTAAACCATTGATCTATGACCCAGACGTGAGATATTGTGGGTACTATGTGTTACCCAAGCTTGATCAACCTTATTGACATCGAGATGACCATTATCTTCAATACATTGATAAATGAACACATTGATTGATTGATTGAATTATTGAATATTGATAAATATCATATGACATATCGAGATGAATTATTGAGGACAGTATATGGGGACGGCTTTGGGAAGTCACAGGAGGGACTTCCAAAAATGTCATATGATATATGATCAGGAAAATGAAGTAAAAGATAAACTTCATTTGTTATTGATTATTATGAGTCATTGACCATTGATATTGACACGTTGTTGTGAGGAAATGCCAAGATATTGGCAAAGGTTTATGTTCTCCTTGTAACATCCGTAAAAAAAATAAAAAAAATAAAAAAATAAAACCGCCTCACTGTTGTGAGGAGGGGGTTTTTGTCCGAGGTGTGCTATAAAAAGAGCACACCACCCTCCCATTCCCACGAGATCAACCGAGAGAAAAATAGGAAAAGAAGTGGAGAGAAAATAAAGAGAAAGGAGGGAGAAAAAGAAAAAAAAAAGAGAAGAAACGAGGAAAAAAGAGAGAAGAAGATGGTGGTTTCGGATGCCACCATTGTCGAGTTCGGAAAAAAAGACTGTAGAAGAACGACAAACTAATAAATAGAGGTATGTGGTAGAGATCCTTATTTATTAATTATCGAATTAATTAATACTATTAATTTAGAATTTATATTAATATTGATTTATTGGATTGATTAAGAATGAAAATAGATGTAGCACTACGGATTGCCGTAATTTAATAATTAATGAAAGAACTATTGTTCATATTTAATTGTTAATAATTATTGAATCATTATTGTTAATTGATAATGATCATACATTGATTAATTATTTATTGATGATTATTGATTGTTAATTAATTGATGATTATTAAATGATAAATAGTTATGGCTAATTGCCTTATTGATATTGATGATAACATAAATTAGATATTTTTATAATAATCATGATTTATGATTAAATGTTATTTATTGAATAATATTATGACATGTATTGATGATTGAATTGTGCTTCTAGTATTGGTTGTAGAATTGATTGAACCACACCTAGAAGCGTTATTGCATGTATAGCCGTAATTAGGTTTTAAAATTGACAATAATTGATTATGATTGTAATTGACTTATTGAAGATTGGTATCTCGTGGGGCGTCGATCTCATCCCAAGTTATTCCTAAACCATTGATCATATTGTGGGGTGTCGATCTCATCCCAGGTTATTCCTAAACCATTGATCATATTGTAGGGTGCCGATCTCACCCGGGATATTCCTAAATCGTTGATCTATGACCTAGACGTGGGATATTGTGGGTACTATGTGTTACCCAGGCTTGATCATGATCATTGTCTTCAATACATTGATAAATGAACACATTGATTAATTGATTGAATTATTGAATATTGATAAATATCATATAACATATTGAGATGAATTATTGAGGACGGTATATGAGGACGGTATATGAGGACGGCTTTAGGAAGTCACAGGAGGGACTTCCAAAAATATCATATGATATATGATCAAGAAAATGAAGTAAAAGATAAACTTTATTTGTTATTGATTGTTATGAGTCATTGATCATTGATATTGACACATTGTGTACCGCTCATAACATTATTGATAATTGTAAAGATTGAACATTGATTAAGAATATGAAGTAAAAGATAAATTTCATTTATTATTGATTGATTATGAGCTATTGATCATTGATATTGATACATTATGTACCTACGGGTACTTATTGATGCTCATAACATTATTAATAATTATAAAGATCAAACATTAATTATTGATAAGATTGAATGATAGTAATAATGACCCTCATAATGTACTAATAAGAGTTAGTACCGATAAATGACATTGATCGTGCTAGAGTAGAAGACACATCTAGCTTATTTATTGATTCATATTGATGAACCATATTGTATCATGCTAGTGTAATGAACTCATTAGCATATTGTTATTGTTAAATGATAACAATTTCCATAAATTGTTAAATAAAAATGAGTACATTGAAAGATCTTTCAGATTATGCTAGGATAGTTGACACGCCTAGTATATTATTGATATTGAAATGTACATTTATTGATATGATCTTTTGAGGCTAATATTAGGTCTCTAAAATAATTATGACTGCCACATACGACTAACTGGGATGAATTTCTCCTGCATTCTGGATCCGTGCAGGTAATCGAGAATAATGGATCGTGGTGACATTGCTCTCGGCGTAAAGATTGCACATGGTATATGTATAAGTTTTGTTATTGTTATTGAGTCTTATACTGATTATATTTTATTATTAACAATTTTTTGTTGATTACAATTTCATATCGTATATTATTTATTGTCATAGCGTTCCCGGGACCACCTAACCGTGCGTCGAATATAGATTCGGCCGCGTGTCTAGGTCAGATTTTGGGGCGTTACAGTTTGGTATCAGAGCTTAACATAAAGGCTCATTGTATCGAGTTATTGAGATTAAAGTCTAATATTAAGACTTAAGTTGTTATTGATTAAGTTCTTAAAATATAAGTTACTAAGTTTTCTAAAAGTGAAAGACTAAGAATTCAGTCTGCTATATCGAGTCTTCAAATCATGACTTATTGTTAGGAAACTAATTGATATTTTATAATTATAAAGTGTAAAGTTATATGTATATATATGTATATGTTGGTTTCCAAAGTTTATTATAATAGATTTATTGTGTAAAGTCATATAGTTAAGATCAAAATGTTAAGACTCTTTAGTCATTGGTAGTAAAAAAAATTTTATTAAAATTATTGAGCTATAGAGAAATGATGATTTATGGTTTTAAGTATATAAATTATGATTTTATAGATTTCTAATCACTAAGAAATTTCAAAGTCCATTTGCAATCGTCATGAGCATCCACCGAAGGTTGTTAATGTAATGTGGTAAGTCGTTATGTTTATATTGAGTTGTTAACCATGTAACACGGTGAAATATAGTTATTGATAAATGAAAAGTATAGAAATAGATTATTATGGTGTTACGTGATTGATATTCCTTTCTCGAAAATATTTCGAGATTGGGAGACTATTGAAAGTAAAGGTTACAAGAGCTTATTAATTTCATATGTTTATAAAGGCAAATCCATATCTATTTATGGAGAATAAAGACCCCGACAAGACTAAATATATGTATCGATCAAACTCAAAAAAGAAGAACAAGATTTATTGATAAATCTCGAATCATTGAGGTAAATTTTAAGGGACCTACAAATATTGATTTACGCAGCACGTCAAAGAGCAAAAGCAAATGAAAACATGCGAATAAAGGAATTGTCATTGAATTTTGAATAAAGGAATTGCCATTGAATGGGTACATAAATAAGTAATTATTTTTTTTGAGAAGGAAAAAGGATGATTAACCGTTTGTTAATCATCCCGGTCTACTCATGTTATTAACTAAATTGAAAGAGTAAGGAAAGAGTACATAAGGTTTGCAAAAATTAGTGTAAAATCCTCGACGCCAACTTAAGCGAACCCCATTCCTTTTTGAGGAATTTGTAATGATCAACGATGTTCTCCGCGTAGCATCTGATTCCTTTGAAAATTGTCTGATTACGTTGAATCCATATGGCCCACATAACCGCAAATACATCTTCCACGCTCCTTC